>JAOXOE010027537.1:0-18177 GCA_028565055.1 Phoeniculus purpureus | reverse complement strand
GACCCAGCTCCCTCAGCCTCTCCTCATAAGGGAGGTGCTCCACTTCCTTCATCATCCTCGTTGCTCTACGCTGGACTGCCCCCAGCAGCTCCACATCCCTCTTGAACTGAGGGGCCCAGAACTGGACACAGTACTCCAGATGTGGTCTCACCAGTACAGAGTGGAGGGGGAACATCTGTCCTATGAGGTGGGGATTTGTGAAGAAAAGACACAAAAAACCACCTGTTTGAGGTGGCCACCAGTGAATTGCTCAGGCATTTCAGATAAATATAAGCTGGGAAAAAAACCAAGAAGTCTGTTATCTTTATTTTGTCCTAAGTAAATAAATCTTTATTAATGCTAGTGGTTTTGTGCTATTGTTCCCTAGGACCTGTCATAATATTACCTCAGATTTTTCAAGGTAAGTTTTGACTTTCTGGAGGTTTAATTATGGTAAAGAATGAAATCATCATCACGGTAACTGCCTTGAGATCTTTACACTCCAGATTTCCTACCGTAAGTGCAGATAATTGGATTACTTTCACTGAAATCAACCTGTGCCTTTGGTAGCCTCACAGGCTTTTTCTCTTCAATTCTGCAGCCGACAGAAAAAATATGTGTGCCTTGTAAAACCCCAGACCTACTTGGACAACATCTACAAGCGAGAAAACCAAGCCCGTATGCCAGCAATGCCCCTCTCAGTAATGACTTCCAGAGTTCAGCTGAAGAAATAAAGTTCACTTTACACAAGACTTCCTGGTACTTTTCACAGGTTACCTTCCCCAAATCTGTGTGTTTTCCCTGAGGACTGAGCCTGCCACCGTCATCCAGCTCTAGGCCTTCGTGAGCCATGCAAGAAGCTCCCTGGACATTTAAAACCTGCCTGGATATGTTCCTGTGTGACTTGGTCTAGGTGATCCTGCTCTAGCAGGGGGATTTGACTAGATGGTCTTTTGAGGCCACTTCCAATCTCTAATGTTCTGTGAATCTGTGAACCCTCTCCTGGTGCTTTGCTGATGACAGAGGTCATGGCAAGACATGTCTGGCTCAGCAGCACAGGGTTAACCCAGCTGAATTCTCACAATGTTTTTCACGATTGAAGCTCTCAGATTACCTGGAATTCTTCAGAGGGATCTGTCTGTGCTCAGGTCAGATGTGCTGACCTCTGAGGCAGCCTTCCAGGCTGAACAGAAGTGTGATACTCACTCCCGTGACAAATTAAGTCGTGAGCTGAGAAGTGTCTCTGCCCATGGCAGGGAGGTTGGAGTAGATGCCTTCCAACCTAAACCCACTTTTATAGTGAGACACATTCAACATTAACTCCAGTGGATAGGAAAGCACTGATGTGTCTACTCTGTTTCCTTATCAGAAAAGACTACAGTATTTCTGCATCTGTGGTGAAACCCTTCAGGAATCTCCATCTGGTAGTTCACGGGCGAAATGTCTCCTTCTAATGAGGTATCATTTGCTCTTGATTTGAACCAATCCACAAAACTTTGTGTTAGACCTGATCTAATTTTTGCTTTTGAGCAAAACAAATGAGCAAAACTTGAAACAGTGCAAATATTTGCTGAATCATTTTTACACGATTTAATAAATCCACAAGGTTTAGTAACCTGTAGCTGAAACTTCAGAAGGAATTCTCAAAGGATGTAAGATGTTGCGTGACCCTTGAAACTTCCTACAATCAAATCTAAAGGGAAAAGCTCATAATGAAAGGCATCAAAAAAGGGTTATGAATTCATTTTAGAAGGACAAAAAAGCCTCTGTGCTTAAATTTGGCTCTTGTTGGCACAGGACACCGGTGTTGTTCTGGGTTGGGGTTTTTTTCCTGCTCGAAGGGTGCTTTACACTGATGCTGATCTAAAACGCCTCTTAACTCTCGGCTTATTTGTTGGATTTTGTATCTTCAATTTTAATGTTTCAGAACGCAGTCGACACTTCACCAAGCATTGGCAGTCCCCAGGTTCTCAAAGACTTATAGGTATTTACCAAGTGTGCTATTTTGGCTGATCCTGTTACCTCACGACAAATGCTCCTTCAATAAGCCAAAGCTAAGGTTATCCATGGAGAGTGCAGACTGCAAGGATTTAGAGGCAGAGGAAAAAGACTTCTCCACTTCATACAGCACACTTGCAGTCCCTGGTTTTTCCCTCCCCACTAGGACTGCTGTGTTTGTCTCTAAAGTGAGTAAGAGGTTTGCATGGGATAAAAAAATTACTTCTGTCAGGAAATAACATATCCAGTGCTATAGCCTGGGGAAAGGAGCGCTCGGATTGATGTGAGCCCTTCGCCTTTTGACCAACTGCAGCTAGCATGGGTGTTGCTTTTGGTCCTGTTTCCCTCTGCTATAAGTTGTTGGAAGGGCCAAGTACTTCAGCTTACACAGCCGAGCTGTATTCTGCGCTTCTGGAAGCTCCCAGTGCTGCACACTTTATTTTCTTACACCTAGAAAAATATTCAAGCCATGCCAGCTCTTACATATGGTCCTTCGATGAGAAAGCCAAATACACACAGAGATCACTATGGGTTGGAAGGGATCATCAAGTCCAATCCTCCTGCTCGAGCAGGATCATAGAACCTACGACAGGCTATGTGTGTGCTCATATGTGCTGTTCAAAGGCTGCTGATGCTGGCTGGTGTTGGCATAAACTCAGACTTTGAGTTCTTTGTGAAAGGGACAAAGTGATGTTTGCGAATTCACGTTGTATTCACTCGAGGGATTCCAGTTTCTTGTGGTGCGTATTTCACTTCTACCTTTTAACACCAGCTGGGGCCAGAGAGCTGGCTGTGTTTTGAGAGGGAAGGTTACACAAGCACCTCCACCCAGTGCCCATTGCTTAGCTGAATGAGTTGCTCAATGCAAGTCACAGACCAATCCTTATGGCTCACCCAAGCACACCTGCCCTTAAAACTCTGCTTTCTACTGATAATGTAGATGCCATAATCTGTGATTTCCTTCTCACTGTTTCTGTTATTATATTCAGCACAATAAAACATCAGCTTAAAACCCGGCTATTCACTGGTAGCCCTGTGTGGATTGCACTGTTCTTTGGTATGTTCATCCCCTTTACAAAGCATCACCGTCGTATGATTCTCATGCTCATAGTTCACTATTACTGCCATAATTTACTGCTTAAATTTAAAAAAACACAAGGACTAACTGGGCTGATTAGGGGTCTGGAGAACAGGTCTGATGGGGACAGGCTGAGGAAGCTAGGGCTGTTCAGCTTGGAGGCTGAGAGGAGACCTCACTGCTCTCTACAACTACCTGAATGGAGGGTGTAGTGAGCCAGGGGTTGGCCTCTTCTCTCTAGTGACTAGCCATAGGACAAGAGGAAATGGGGTCAGGTTGTGCCAGGGCAGGTTCAGACTTGCTCTCAGGAAAAACTTCTTCCCAGAAAGAACAGACCACCCAGGGATGAGATAGTGGCACTGCTCCTGGAGGGGTTCAACAAATGGACAGACATGGTGTTTCAGGAGATGGTTTAGTGGTTGGAGGTTACAGGGTGGATGGTTGGACTTCATGATCTTGAAGATCTTTTCCAACCTTTATGATTCTATGTCTCCTTGCATTTGCATTTGTATCCTGTAGTGACCCTCTGTAGAGCCAGCTGAGAGCTCATTTCACAACACAACGTGAAATTCTAAGCTTTTAAACATTCAGGAAACACCACATACCCTATGGATTCACAGAGAGGACAGCGGCTGAAGACAGAGAAGAGCTTTTCATCATACCATGGAGGAAGCAGGAGCTGAGATTCCCTCTTGCTGGGGAATTGTAACTCTCATGTGCTGCAACCCCTATGGAAGGTGAATAAAAGTGAAGCCAGGACGTATGTGGGATGCTCAGACCGTGCTGTCACTTGGAAATGCTTCACATTGTCATTGCCAAGATGCAGATCAAACCTTTGTTTTGTGAGCAGGGCTTGTACAGTAATTTTTAAAGTTTACATGAAGTAATGGAGCATCGCTCATCAGCTTGCGCCTTACAAAGCCAGGACTTTTGCATTTGCAGCCACCAAGCAGATAGTCCACTAAGCCTGCAGAAACAGTGAGAGAATTAATTGCATCAAGCTCCTGCATTTCCAGTGAGGCCATAACATGGAGGTAATTACCTGATTTTGGTGGTGTGAAGAGCAGCTTTAGGCCTACCCTGTAAAGCAAAGGAGTTGTAAAGCGAAGGTAGGTGCTCACCATAGAGGTTCTTTGTAATGCTGACCTCACGGTTTGCTCACTAGGAGGAAATGGTGGGCGTTTGAAGTGTGAAGTCAAGATGCACCTCAAGAGAAACCTCTCTTCCTCCTCTCACATTCATTGTGCTACCAATGCAACAGCAGCAGGTTGCTAACTTCTTTTAGTAAACAGCTGATGTAGCTGGAACAGGCCAACTTGTGGCATACAACCTTTTCTTTCAGTCTTCTCCTCAGCACTCAGATACAGCAGAACAACAGAAAAGACCTTTGGAGATGCTGTGGATAATGTGTCTCCCAACTGCATCTCTCTTTCTTCTGCTTCTCCCATGCCTTCGTGGTCAGAACGGTATGTACAGCATGGACACGCCTGTATTTCACAAGTTCCAATATTTATTTCCTCTTATATTTTCCATAGTCTATTATATTGAGTAGAAGGGGCTAGAGGGAAAGTCTTATGAGGAGAGGCTGAGGGAGCTGGGGGTGTTTAGCCTGGAGAAGAGAAGACTCAGGGGGGACCTTATCCCTCTCTATAACTAGCTGAAGGGAGGTTGTAGTCAGGTGGGTTCAGGCTCTTCTCCCAGGCAACTAGCGACAGGACAGAGGGCAGGGCCTCAAGCTGCCAGCAGAGGGTTAGGTTGGATGTTAGGAAGGTCTTCCTTAGGGAAAGGGTGATCAGACACTGGAATGGACTGCCCAGGGCAGTGGTGGAGTTCCCATCCCTAGAGGTGTTTAAGGAAAGACTGGATGTGGTACTTAGTGCTCTGGTCTAGCTGATTATGGTGATGTTAGGTCATGGCTTGAAAATCTTGGAGGTCCTTTCCAGCCTCAATAATTCTGTGATTCCATGAACTTTAGTACACAAAAATTACTCTTTGTAGAAAGAGTGGAAACCATTTTCCAAGTAATTCAACATGAACTGCATCAATATGATTAAGATTGAAGGGGTAGCCCACTGCTAGACATAAATTAATATTTACTAGGGATGGATTTTTAGACGTGTAATAAAACCTTACTAGAAATACCCTTTGCTGAATATTATTGTAGCTATTGAGATTACAAGCCAAGGGAACACTTGGGGGAAACGGAGTCAGTCTCTGAGGAGAACAGGCAGAGGAGAAAGACGATTAAACAGCCCTGTTTACCCGCATGATCATTGACAATGCAAAGGATGGTGACTTGAGAAGACAATGACATCCATAAGTCAGTATGTCTGGAAGGAAGATGCAGCAAAGCTGCTGAGAACATTTATTTTGAGAGTCTTTGCTGTTCTTTAGTTAGCGGTTGCTGAGGAGTCAATACTGGTTTCTGCAAATATAATTAAACTCTTGAATTTCTACGCTGACCTTTTGAAGAAAACAGTTGATGGACTGTGGCTGTGTCATTAGCTCTGTGGGTTCTTACACGATGTAGGTGTCGGTCAGCTTACCAGTACTGAGTTTAGGCCATGAATTTCTTGGGGTTTCTTTCCCTGCTTGTAAAGGCTGAGTGCTCTGCTTCCCCAGCCTTCTGCATCACCCCATTTCTCTGCTGCTCTGGAAAGTAATTGCTAACAACTCCTGAGTGGCCTTAGTTCCTTCTCTAAGTACGGTAGAAGGAATGTCCTCATGTCTGGTCAGGTTGAACTGACCTACTGCATACAAATAATGATCCAGTCTCTCTGTGTTTGACCTCTGTGTCTGTCCTCTTATTAAATTAAATTAACTATGTAGAGTCCTTAATCTGCCTGGACGCGCAGTAATTTTGTCCTTCCTATACCAGTCTTGTCCTAGCTGTGCAATACTCTGTATTTAATTTCCTTCCCTTGCCTTTCATGTAATTTCTTTAAGTTCTTCCTGTTCGATCTCCGTGTTCCCTGCCGTTCATTTCATAAGAGATTACTGCTCGGTTTCTTCTGCTGCTGAGTTCATTAGAAAACTCAACGGGTCACATTATATTTCTTTTATATCTTTGTTTTGGCTGGAGTCAACCACTTACACAGTTCTCGTCCCGAGAGACTGCACTATCCAGTTTCCTGAGGTTGCTAAAACCTCCTTTCTGGAAAAAAGAGTCATTTGCTTCCATTGTCTGCCATTTTTTAATTTTCTTCTATTCTCCACCATTTTTTCGTACTTTTGATTTCCAGATGTAGATGCTCAACCAGCTTCATTTATTGGGTTCAATGAAGCTTGTATTTTGAAAACTAATAGGATCATACTGGGAATCTACAGCACAGAATAAATTATTGAGATGAGTACAGAAGCCACTTTTTTGAGAAGGTTTTTTTAAGCTTTAGGGGGACCTTAAGTCCGTGCAACTCAATGAGCATTAAAGTTTTTATAGGTTTCAGGACAGCCAAGACATGTCCTGTGCATACGACCACTTTGCCATGCTGAGAGTCCACCCTTACACAGTGGTTCTGCTGACAGAGTAGTTCTTTTTGAAAACCGCTTTGATACGAATAGATCAAAAACTCCGATACTATAATTTCAATTGCATTTTTTATTTTTAGGTGGAGAAAATGAACAATCAACAGATATTATCAGTGTTTGGGAAGGAGACTCCATCAGCATAACTTGCTCGATGAAAGATTCAGAAAAAGAATTGGGAACATACTTGACAGCTAGCATTCAGTCACTCCGTGTGCTCTATGTGTCCAGGCAGAATACTTCCAATAGCCCTCCTGCCTTTGCTGGTCGCATCAAGTATTCAAGAGAAGGAAGGAATCTCAGGATAACTCTGCACAAAGTACAGGAATCTGATTCCGACATCTACCAGTGTTCTAAGTATATTATGGACAGAGGCTCTCATGAAGTACTGTATGGGAAGACAACGATAGTAGTGGTGAAAGGTATTGCAATTCCACCATTTGTACAGCAAGTTAATAAATGCAGTGATTATGTTAAATAAAAACTGGGACAAAGTGTGATGGGAGGGAGAGTCTGACAGAGCTTCACCTGGGTCTGCTCAGGTAATGTAGTGATTTGAAGGAAAGTGTGGGGCTGTTCCCTGAAAAGATGATGAAAACACACTAGACAGACTAGCAAGAAAATCCCTAGACTATGAATTCGTGACAAATTCAATCTCAGCTGCAGGTTTTCCCTTAAGTCATCGCTTGCTGCAGCATTTTGGAGATGCTGAGGACCCAAAGTTCTTTCCAAAAACCTCAGATCTTTATGAATAACCAAAAAAGCCATTTAGTTTTGGGGTTTTTTAGTGGTTTCTGCAAGACTCTCTTGATTTTACTATTTCATCTTAAATGAAAATTTGTTAAGAATCAGGAAGCTGGTGCTAGGAAAGGTTTACAAGTTGGGCATAAAAAGATGAATGTTTTCTTCTGTCTTAACAAACAGTTGATGAACGGTTGATGAATGACTCTAGGTAGGGGAAGAATATTTCTATCTTTTTCTTTTCTTTGGAAGATGGTTGAGCTCATTCTTCTGTGCACCTACCCTTCTGATGAGCATGGGTATCAGAAATTCCAAGGGATTCTTTCTTTCTTGTCCCCAAGGCATGCAAACCGAATTGATCGCTGCGTCAGTTTGGCTATTATGATGAAGTTCTTTACTGAGAGAGTGGTCAGACAGTGGAACAGGCTGCCCAGGGAGGTTGTGCAGTCACTGTCCCTGGAGGTGATTAAAAAATGAATGGATAGAGCACTTGAGGCCATGGTCTCGGGGTTAGGGAGATGTTGGGATGAGGAACGGAGGTGATGATCCTGAAGGTCCTTTCCAGCCATGATGACTCTATGATCACTAGGAATCTTTTATATCTATAAAGACTTCTCATTACCTTCCTTAGACACCTCTTTTCATTCCTGACTGCATTTCTCAGATGAATCCCATCCTGTTGATTATTGTTTCTCCAAATTGTTTTATTAAATTACCTCGTCTCTCTCTTTTGGGTTCTGATCCTCTTCTCCAAATGCTTGCAGCCTTCCCAGAATTATCCTTTGTGAAAATGTGAGAAATTCTGTCTTCTGCATTAACCACAACGTCAAACAGAACAGGGCCTGTACTCAGAGGAATTCAGTGAAATGTCTGCCCAGCTGAACACCGAGCTTTTGGTAACCCTTTATGAACTCCATTTTCAGCACGGATGGCACCCCGTTGTATGATTTCGTCCAAACCAATAGACTCTAGATCTCTCTGTGGCTTAATCTCACTTGAGAAAACAGGGCAAAGCTTCAGGGGCAAAGCTCATGAAGCTGTGTTCCCTTAGGAGAGCTCACCAGATGTATTTTGTAAGTAGGTGGAGACCTTTTACAAGTACATAAACATGTTTAGGCAGTCCTACTTTCAGATCCTGGGGCAGGAGAACATGAAATGTCTCTCTTCTCAAGGCAGGTTTAAAGGTAACCTCTGAAAGAAATAATTTAATCTAAGCTTCTGTGGTCTGTCCTTTCTGTCTTTGACCTCTGCACCAGCTCCCTAGTGAAAATGCACCATGTTAAGTATGTGGTAGCCATTCATCTCTCTTATTTTTAGCTAAAACCAGCAAAGCTGTTGAACAGTCACCAGTCTATGTGACTCCTCTGCAAGGCGAGTCCATCAAAATTACCTGTGTGTTGAGAAGCTCACTTGAAGATGAAGGGATCTACCTGCTCAGAATTCACATGCAACATGAAGTAGTGCTCCATGTTTCAAGCCAGAATGTTCCAACTATTCATCCGGCTTTTGCTGATCGCTTGGAGTATTCAAAGGAAGAAAATAAATTAGTGGTAACTCTCCACAAGCTACAGGAGAATGACAGTGATATATATGTGTGTGCTGGGGTGCTGAAAAGTTCCTCTTTCCTCTCAGTGAACCGAAGTGGCACCATGATGATCATTAAAGGTACTGTCCTTTTGCTTGGTTAATCATAAATAGCAGTGACAGTCGGTTGAGGGCAGTGATTCTCCCCCTGAACTCTGCATTGGTGAGACCCCACTTGGAGTACTGTGTCCAGTTCTGGAGTCTCCTACATAAGAAGGACATAGAGCTCCTGGAAGGTGCCCAGAGGAGAGCAACTCAAATGATCATAGGGTTGGAGCATCTCCCATGTGAGGACAGGCTGAGCAAGTTGGGGTTGTTCAGCCTGAAGAAGAGGAGGCTGCCAGGTGACCACAGAGTAGCTCTTCAATCTCTGAAGGGGGCTACAAGAAAGCTGGGGTAGGGATTTTTACACAAGTGATAGTGAGAGGACAAGGGAAAATGGTTCCAGACTTGAAGAGGGGAAGTTGAGGTTGGACACGAGGAACAAATTCTTTCTATGATTCTATGATAAATAACAACAGGTGTGTTGTAATACAGAAGGTGGGCTAAAAGCTGCAGAACTTCAGTCGTGACAGGTAAGGCACTAATTCATGCTAGACTTCCTTCAGTGTCTGGGAGAGTCTGGAGACGGCTCAGACTCCTCTGCGCCCTGTTGTACTGGGACACAGAAACAGGCACCATGTTTCTGCCTGCCTTGTACAACCAGAGGGGAATCGTAAAAGAGACAATTAGCCGTAATACTGCATCTACAAAAACTGAAAAGGTCAGTGTCAGACAACAGACCCCTCGGTGTGTCCCTGAGTAATTCTAGGAAAAGAACCACTATTTTTAGCATCAGCTCTTTGACCTTTATGTGACACAAATGTCATTTAGAAACTATTCCCTGTGGCTGGTCTTTGTGTTTTAGAAATAGGTCACAGTAGGGAGCACAGAACAAGTCCTCAGGCATTTACTTAGCGTACGGCAGATAATAGCCAGATGATCTCACACCCCCTCATTATACAATGAGCACACTGAACTCGTGTTCCAAAGGCAGGGCTGAGGATTGTTCTGCAGTGGGGTGGTGTAACTTCTGCTGAGATGGAGACAAACTATTGGTGTTGCTGTAATAACTGCAGTGAAACATTTTCTGCTTCTGTTATGAGTGTGCCCGTCCGTGGTACGGATGCTATCGCCTTTGTAGCGCTCCTCGCTGACCCTTCATGTGCCTCGCCAGCCCGTAGAAGACCACAGGGAATGCCAGTGACACACTACTCTGGTGACGAGAATAGCTGTGTGCCGTGTGCTGTCAATAACCGTTTTCTTGCTCTCCAGCAAATGATTATTTTTTCATAATAAAACCAAGATTCTGCCTCTTTATAATAATGATAATATCATTTTGCCTGCAGAAGTGGAGCAGACAGACTGCAGTAGTCTTTCCTGGGGCATCTATGCTCTCGCCATCGTGGTAGTGATACTGCTTTCTGCACTGGTGTGCTGCTTCTTGTACCATGTCAATGTAAGTATGCAGTTACCATGTAAAAGCACAGCTGAATTTGAGTTGAGTGATACCTGCTTTAGGTGTTGTTTATAACTAGTGACTAAGCCAAGAAAACGCTTGAGAAACCTAAGGATTCGTGTTTTTCCATTGTCTCTTCTTTGCCTTTGTTTACTATCTCCCAGCTGTAAGCCTTTGGCCACAAAGACTGAGTCACCATATAGTGACCTTCCAACCCCTGAAAGGCACTGTCAGAAGGCTGGGAAGACTGTTCCCAAGGGTGAGGAACAATAGGATGAAGGGTGATGGTCCAAAGCTGGAAAAGGGCAGATTGAGGCTGGACAAGAGAAAAAAAAGTCTTGAATCTGAGGGTGGGGGATCCCTGGAACAGGCTGCCTAGGGAGGTGGTGGAGGCCCCATCACTTGGAGCCGTTCAAGGTCAGGCTGGATGGGGCTCTGGGCAGTCTGTTCTAGTTAGAGATGGCCCTGCTTGTTGCAGAGGGGTTGGACTAGATGGCCTTTGAAGATCCCTTCCAACCCAGCACATTCTATGATTCTATGATCTTATGTTTCTGTAGCAGTTAGTAAATGAGATTGTATCTGACAGCAAACCTCAAGTAAACCTCTCGGTCAACAACACAGCCATGTGTTGCATGAGTTACCCTGAGCAGAGCACCTCACTGTCGTTTTGCTTCTTTTTATTAATTGTGTTTTTGATGTCAGGTGGGAATGCAGCTCTGTAATCCAGACTAGTGCTGTAATCTGTGTAAGACAGTTCTGAGGGGGACTTAAGGGCAACCAAAAGTTATCAAATCACCTAGTATCTGAAAGTAGCAGTGGGAGAACAATTCTGCCCTGCCCTAGAAAGAAAAGTGACCATAAAGTTTTGCTCATCATGGAATTATTTACAATAATATTCTACAGAAAGTGCCCAGGAATTATTTGTTTCTGGTAGATCCTTGTCCTCTGTCAGGACCACTCAAAATTAACAGATTATGTTCCATAGGCCAGACCAGGCTCCTACCTTCTTCCTTTGAATGTGGCTTCAGTACCACTGAAAACCAGTGGTTTATTTGATCAGGTGGTCCCTTCCAACCCAGAGTGATTCTGATTCTGTAACTTCTCCAGTGAAGTCATCCTGCTGTGGCAGGGGGATTGGACTAGATGAGCTTTCGGGGTCCCTTCCAATCCCTAATGATTCTATGAGTCTATGGAAACCAAGAGGCCCTATGGGAACAGGTCTCTTGTGTTATAGGGAACAAACTAAGGATGAGCCTATTTATGTTGGGGTCACAGTTACATCCAACTCTTGAGGGAACTTTCAGTGAAAATAGATCTGACTGACAATAGAAAATTAAATATTTTGACAATTTCTATCTAATTCCCCAAGACCTGGTTGTGTGGTGAGAGGAATTTTAAAAGCACATGTCCATTCCAAACTGGTGGGCTCCTGGGTTGTAAACTGACCCCTTCCTTGTTCAGGATCTTTTCAAGCTCTGTTCTGAAAGGCTGTTTTCTTTGATTTGCAGATGAAGAAGTATTTGCAGAAAAGAAAAGCAAATGCAGTGTATGAAGATATGTCCTACAGCTCTAGACGTAACACCTTGGTCAGAACCAACACTTACTCCGCTACCAGTTAAGCTTCTGACAGCTGGGACCATGTGTAGATTCTTTACAGGTCCCTCTGAGAGCTACCTTAGCATCTTGATGGGGTAGCTGTATTGAAAATGCTGTCACCTACCCTCTCCAGCAGGAGGAACAACCTGCCTCACTTCCAAAGCTGTTTCTGCTTTTTTGATAACATGTAATGATTTTTTTTCATGTACAGAAAGAAGTCAAGGTACCCTGCACGTGTGTTTGCAGCTTAGGGTGGAAAGCAGTGGTTTTGGACTCTGCATTTGGCTAGATGCAACGTATGGACTCATTTTTTGGAGTGAAGTAATGCTTTCAGGGAAGGTGAAATAGATCGTGAGCTTTGGTAAGGGCTCAGGAAGGACTACAACAGGCCTGTTTAATAAATGGATATAAGCATACATGGCTAAGAATAATCCATGTAGGCATGGATGACAGTTCTCTTAGGAACCTTGGTGTGTCTGACCGAGACCCCAGGTGCCAAAAACTCCTTAAGAATCACAGCAAATAAACCTATTCTGAAGAGACCTCGGAAAATGTGGTGCCAGAGTGCATACAAGTGAAGTGTTGGATATGTGTAGGCTGATGTATTCAAACATCATAATGACCCCACAAAAAGGCAATTAGTCTAGATTTTAAATCGCACAATCACAGAACATTAGGAATTGGAAGAGACCTCGAAAGATCATCTAGTCTAATCCTCCTGCCAGAGCAAGATTACCTAGACCAAGCTGCACAGGACTGGTATGATTGGTGCAGGTCTTGACATGGTTAACATTGGAGTATGATGGCCTTGTGGGACAGCAGAAATATTTATGACATTCCAGTGTTGTCTCAGACTCCCGATGTCTTAGAACTCACTAGCAAAATGCAATTCTGCAGGTCACGACTCTACACTGTGCGGTACAAAGTGAACTAATCTGGGGTAAGGCCAGTTCTCACAATCCAATCTGGGCATGGGTGAGCGATCCAACATCACTTGGAACAAGAGCTTTTACCCAAAGCTCACATCAGTCAAGCAGAAAGTAGACAGTGTTTAGCGAGGGCTCGGAGCAGATAACTACAATGAGCTTAACTCTCCTCTAGCTAAGGAAGGGCTGTAGCTTCCTCCAGGCATGTTTTGGTTTTGCAGAGCTGTGGAAAGTCAACAATCTTCTGTGCCCAGAGGACTATCAAATTACCTTGTTACAAGGCAGGATTGACAGGGCTGACTTGTGGTTTCTGAGGATAGGCTGAGACTAGAATTTTATTTTATGGATGTATTTGTTTATTTTTTTGAGGGATTAGGGCCAATTTGCCATGGATGAGAGATCCTCCCTCTCTGGAGGTGAGCCCTGCCAAGGTCTCAGCTTCCTGAGCTAAACCCCGTTCAGGAGAGCCCGTTTCCCTCCAGTGTCCCTTGTGAAATGCTGTGCACCAGATCCAAGGGAGGAATCTGCTCACCCAGGGGACTGGTGAAGGGACGGAATTGCTGTGCAAGCACAGAGGTGCCTGCTGACCGCAGACTCTGCAATCTTCACGTAGCTGAACCTGCATAGCGTTACGTTTGTAACCGGGGCTTCGTACAGTTGCTTGATGCCTTTCTGCATGTATTAAAGACGTTCATGTGGCTTGTGAATCAGTACTGTTTATTGAATGTTCATTATAGTATTCTGGTTTTGGAGTTAAGTGGAGTGATGAGGTTGTTCAGTCTGAAGAGGAGAGACTCCAGGAGGACCTTACAGTGACCTTCCAACCCCTGAAAGGGGCCTGTCAGAAGGCTGGGAAAGACTGTTCACAAGGGCAGGGAATGACAGGATGACGGGTCATGGTTGGAAGCTGGAAAAGGACAGATTGAGGAGGAAAAAGTTCTTGAATCTGAGGATGGGGGATCTGAGAGGTGGTGGAGGCCCCATTCCTGGAGCCATTCAAGGTCAGGCTGGGTGGGGCTCCGGGCAATTTCTTCTAGTTAGAGATGCTCCTGCTTGTTGCAGAGGAGTTGGACCAGATGACCCCTGGTCGTCCTTTCCAACCCAACACATTCTATGATTCTAAAAGCTTCTTAACAAAGTGCAGTGTAACTTGCTCCTAGGGGCACCTCAATAGACAACATAGTAAAGATTTTCCACTTTATTTACATCATCTACATGTGGGCTTTTGTCATTTCAAAACTAGTCAGTGAAGTAAATGCCACAGAACATTTTGGAAGGTGTGTATTCATGCAATCCTTTCATAGCAGCTAAGATAAAATAACCTGAAGAGCTAAAAATGTCCAGTGAAGATGTGGAAGAGACAGACAGCACTGGGGAAGCTTGGCCCATCCTTCGAATGGCACCTTGTGGCTGGTCACAGGGACTGATGGCCAGGTGAAATCTGCAGCAGGAATGCCTCACCACTCTTGACCCTCTTTAATGTCTCCACAAGTACAGTCCTATGTCCTCTCTCAGAAGTCCCTTGTCCCTTCTCTTTACCCATGCCAAGCAGCTTTTCTCACAGGATGGAAGAATGAGACCTTCCCACCAGAGCCTACATGGTGCCTGAAGGACTGTGGCTGTCCTGACTCACTGCAGGAAGGGTTGGCAGGGACAGTCTACTGCCATATTGTCACCACAGTGTCCTGTCCTGCTGAGGCAGACCTGTACAGGAAGCTTGGCCATGCAAAGCCCTGCTTGGTCAAGGCAGAAATGACCCTCTGCAGAGCCCAGGGACAGCAGCCAGACCAAGTCTAAATGTCCCCCACAGCATTTACAGAGTCATAGAATAGTTTTGCTTGGCAGGGATCCCAAAGATTCCAACCCCCCTGCCATGGGGGTTCCACTAGATCAGGTTGCTCAAATTCCATCCATCCTGGCCTTGAACTGTTCCAGGGAGGGGATATCCACAATTTCTCTTTTTAGGTATTTCCTCCCTATTTAAGCCATTTCTGTCTTTGTCCCTGGACAAGCCCAGCAACCTGATCTAGTGGAAGATGTCCCTGCCCATGGCAGGTGGGTTGGAACTGGATGACCTTTGGGATCTCTTCCAATCTAAATCATTCTATGATTCTACAAAGGCTGTAGGGGACATTTTGACTTGCTCTGCTTGGTTCATTTCTGCAAAAACATGCAAGTTATTTAGAAAAGGGATAGTCCCAGAGGGGCGATGGCGGTTCGAGATGAGCAAACTGGCATTTGAGACAAGCATTGTGTAGTAACAGCTCTCTGCAAACATGACCACAGCTGTGAAAAAAACCAGGCTGTGAAAGGAAACAGTAGCGGAGGCGGTTTCTTCAGCGAGTAAAGCCTAGCTGAGGAAAACAACCTAAGAGCAAGACATTTCATTAGTTATACCCATGTAGGGGGGTAGAGAATCAACCCCACAATTAATCTGAGCAGTGGTGAATGAACTGCTTGCAGAGAACTGCTGGGGAAAATAACTCAGGTGTTCAGAGTAGGGGTTGGGTGTTTGGCTGTTGTTAGAGAGGTCCTACAATGCGACATGGCGTCAGAGCTTCCCTGGAAGGCAGGCAAGCTGAAGTTTTCATCTCCAGACTTGAAAACAGAGTAGCTCTGGGATTATCCTCTTGTCTTTGCTGTTCTTCTGTCTCCTGACCCTGCGCTGGGGTGGGAAACTACTTTCAAGGAAAGGTGAGAGGTGCAGTACAAGGTTCTGAGACTGGGCCAGGACCTGCAGCACTGAGAATGGTTTCAGGGCAGTAGTGAGGTCTCCAGCCCCATTTCATGGGATACGTGACAGAAACTGCAGCAGGAAGGAAAGAGACCTTGGTTGGCGGAGCAGAACTGCAGCTCTGGATCAGAGATTAGCAAAGAGGAGTGGAGAAACCTGAGGCAGCTGAGCAGAGACACTGTGAGAGGAGCAGAGAAAACTAACAGGCAAGGTACAGGTTATGTGAGAAGTGACTCAGGACCAGATGTAGATGAGATGACCTGGGCTGAGCTTTCAGCCCTTTTGAGGGGTGACTTTATTAATGTTTATCAATATAGAAAGGACGAGTATCAGGAGGACAGAGCCAGGCTCTTCTCAGTAGCATCCCCTGATAGGACAAGGGGCAATGAGTGTAAGCTGGAACATAGGAGGTTCCACATCAGTCTGAGAAGGAACTTCTTCATGGTGAGGGTGACAGAGCACTGGAAGGGGCTGCCTGGTGGGGTTGTGGAATCTCCTTCTCTGGAGACGTTTAAAACTCGCCTGGACATGCTCCTGTGTGACCTGAGCTAGGTGATCTTGCTCTGGCAGGGGGACTGGACTGGATGAGCTTTTGAGATCCCTTCCAACCCCTAATGCTCTACGATTCTGTGAGGGGAGGATTCATCAGAAAAAGCCTTGGATTGTTTGCAAAACTGGAGAGATCAACCAGATCCTGGATTACTGCTGGTGGAGCTCATGGACTCCATTTATTTAAATGTAACCAAAGCAGCATTTTACCCCTTTGACTGAGAGGCACATGCTTGAACTTAGATCCCAAGGAGGTTCATAAGCTGAGTTGAGCCAAAACATTGTCCAGGAGGACTGTATGCAGGATAGAAGTACATTCTCCTCTTGTTGCGGCTTGTGATATTTTGTAGGACACCAGATTATTTCCAGTGACTTTTCTGCAAACAAACGTTTTGCACTTCTAGCAGTTCTCAGTGCTACAAGACAGATCTGTGAAGCCCACATTGGTAGAGTTGCCTGGAGTTTGTTTCTTGCACCCATCTGTTACAGGTTGCTGCTTGTGATCATTCTTCTATCCAGTAACT
This sequence comes from Phoeniculus purpureus, assembly GCA_028565055.1. Taxonomy (NCBI): domain Eukaryota; kingdom Metazoa; phylum Chordata; class Aves; order Bucerotiformes; family Phoeniculidae; genus Phoeniculus; species Phoeniculus purpureus. The sequence goes on along the minus strand of JAOXOE010027537.1, from coordinate 1,445 downwards.
CATGTAGGACACACCGTGTTGTTATTTGCAGGATATGACCACAACACATCCAGCACTGCTTGTTCTGGTGAAGACAAGCTGCTCATGGGTGATTTCTCACAGCCCCTGTGGTAGTGTAGGAAAATATTTCCCTTTACGGCAAACAGTTATTTGTAAGCTCTTGTTTTTTAAGGTGTTTAGTTTCTTTTTTACCACTCAACATGAGATCACGTCTCAGCAGTCAGCTTACAGTCAAGCTGAAAACAGGCAGGAGTTTTTTGGTAGTTCACAGATTTGGGTTCCACACGGTTTCAGTGAGGTGCTGAGAAAATACATCCTTGCTACCACTGTTTTAATCAGACATTTCTGTTTAGGGTGATTCTGCTCCAGTTACTGAATCCTGCTGCTCAACATCTGCTTTATAAGACTATTTGTGTTGTCATGAGTTGTTTTAGAACTCTTCCAATTGCCTCAGTAATGACTGATACTGGCTATGTGAACTGTGCAAGGAATCTTCACGTTTCATTTGAAATTTTCACTTTCAGAGACTTTTGGCAAGTGCCTGAAAATTTGTTACTGATCCTTGCTCTCACATATACCCCCAGCATCCTACCTTGTCTGCCCTATCTTCACATGCAAAGGAGTGAGCCTAATTATTGCTGAGAGTGAATGAAGCATTTTTTTGCTAACATTAACATTTCCCGGCATTGTTACAATACAGCCTGTACAAGTAGACTGTCGGTCCAGCCTGAAGTGACTCTGCTATGTACAATAAAACCTGCTGGTAGGGCTGAATGGACTCCTTGGATGGTGCTAATTCCTTCCTGTGCAACTACTTCCTAATAACAGTTATTTAGCTTTTAGGTGGTTCCTGACTTCAGCAACTGGCTGGTAGCTTTCTGAAAGTCCCCCAGAGAACATGTCCACGTCCCCCAGAAGACAGCACCTGAGCTATTAGAGATGTTTTGCTGTAGTCTCGTGCTTCTGACTACGCTGGGAGTAACACCTAAGCATTGCAGAGGCTGAGTGAAAGATATTGTCTCTTTCTTTTAGTGAATTAGTAACTCTCTCTGGGGAAGCCTTTAAGCTCATTTCTCTTGACAGTTCATGCCATCCTGAGACATTTGGTTCCTCTCCTAACCCAATGGAAAACGTAATGGATTTTTTTTTATTCAAGGAATCTGGCTGATCTCTGGAAGTCAGAAGCCAGTATTGCAGCCACAGATTTGTTTGGACACAGAGAGCTAATTTACACAGCATTTTCTCACACAAGATGTAAAAGCTTACTCTGGTACTGCTTGTACAAGCCTTGCTTTAACAGTAGGACTAAACATGACATCAGAATGGGGGCAGTTAGTAGATTGAGAGAGGTTCTCCTCATCTCTACTCTGCCCTGGGGAGACCACATCTGGAATATTGTGTCCAGTTCTGGGCCCCTCAGTTCAAGAAGGACATAGAACTGCTGG
>JAOXOE010027536.1:0-18182 GCA_028565055.1 Phoeniculus purpureus | reverse complement strand
TTTCCTCAGCAGGGAGATGCTCCCCTCCCTCCATCATCCCTGTGGCTCTGTGCTGGGCTCTCTCCAGCAGCTCTGTGGCCTTCTGGAGCTGAGGGACCCTCAACTGGACTCAGGATTCCAGCTGTGGTCTCGCAGGGCAGAGCAGAGGGGGAGAAGAACCTCTCTCCATCTACTAACCATCCCACTTCTATAACCCACCCCAGGCTGCCATCGCCCTTCTTGACCACGAGAGGGCGACACTGCTGGCTCCTGGCGGCCACCAGCATCCCCAGGTCCCTTCCTCCTCTGCTGCTCTCCAACAGGTCAGTCCCCCTCTATCCTGGTCCCTGGGGTTGTTCTTGCCCAGATGCCAGACTCTGCACTGCCCCCGTTACAGGTCACTCTATGGGGCAACTGGTTGCCCAGGTGGAGGAGGGGACAACCAGGTGTTGAGGAAAAATCATCTCAGACCGGGAAGCAGCTACCGAACCCCGGGATCAGCCGCTCGATTCAATGAGGCAGCCCTACCTACGCGTTGGGCACAAACTCACCCAGCAGAAGCCTCTGCTCAGGACTGATCCGTGCCCTTGTCAGCCAACACCGAGCCAGCACAGACAGCGTCTCCACCGGGGACTCAGCTTCCACTGGTGTGGAACTGGGCTAAAGCTCAGAAGGTTTTTGGTCCCAACCTAGTCGGAGCTGCCACCTGGCTCTGACCCACCGCCTTCCCCGGATTAGCCCCCGCTCCCAGATGGAGCCAGTAGATGTTTCTGTGTGTCGGGGTGAAGGCAAACAACCCCCAGAGCCCGAAAGAAAAGGCAATGAAGTGAAGATCTGCTGTCCGGGTTGCGCGGAGGAGCAGCCCTACGGAACGAGCGGCTCGCCCAGCCCTCCGGGTGGCAGCAGCTCGAGGGCTGTCAGCTCTCCCCACGCTGCTGCCTTCTGGAGGAGGCGACAGAGCCCTCCAAACCTGCAAGCTGCTGGACTCCAGTCGAATGCGCTGGGGCTCGGGCTGTGCCAGAACTGCTGCCAGCAGCAGATCGCCAAAGGAATCGGGGCTTCAAAACCCTTTGCTTGGGCTTGCGGGTTGGGGGGGAGGAGGCTGCTTATGTGGGGGACGGCTGCTGCTGCTGCAGCCTTGCCTCGTGATGGGGAATAACCCTCGGTTTAGATTCAGAGCCTACAATTAGCAGAGCGCCCCTTCTGCAGATGAAGGTACTGGACAGGCATCACCCCCCTGCTCTTTTCCAAAGGCAGCAGAGACTGGACAGGGACTGGGGATTGCACCGGATGATCGCTCGAGGTTCCTTCCAATCCCTGATGTTCTGGGATTTGCTTGTATAGTCAGAAGAACGAAGAGGCCACTCCAACGTCCCCTCTCACGTGTGTAACAGCTTCATCCACCACCACAAACACGAAGGAAAGTGATGTTGCTGAGTTTGCTACCCACTGAGTCAGCACGCGGCGGAGAAATGGCTCACCGAGCGACTCGGGATCGGTACAGTGCGACAAACCCCGCAGGATAAAGGGGTTAGGAGTCTGGTCAACAAATGCTCTTTGGAATCCGAGATCCATTAGAATCATAGAGTGCTCTAGGCTGGAAGGGACCTCCAGAGGTCATCCAGTCCAACCTCCCTACACAGGGACTGCTCCACCTAGGTCAGGCTGCTCAGAGCATCCTCAAGCCTGACCTGGAAGGGACCTCCAGAGGTCATCTAGTCCAACCCCCCTACACAAGGACATCTCTACCTAGGTCAGGCTGCTCAGAGCCTCATCAAACCTGACCTTAAATGATTCCAGGGATGGGGCCTCCACCACCTCCCCAGGCAGCTCATTCCAGCCATCAACCACCCTTGCATTGAAGAACGTCCTTGTAATATCCTGCCTAAATCTGTCCTTTCCCAGCTTGAACCCGCTGCTCCTTGTCCTGTATGTACAAACCCTCTTGAAAAGACCTTCCCCTGCCTTTATGGAGGTCCCCCATCAGGTACTGGAAGGTCAAAAGAACATGCCCCGGAGCTTTCTTTTCTTCAGGCTGAACAGCCCCAACTCTCTCAGCCTGTCCTCATACGAGAGATGCTCCATTCTGCTGATCATGTTAGTGGCCCTCCTCTGGACATGCTCCAGTCTGTCTACATCCTTCTTCTGCTGGAAGCCCCTGAATTGGACACAATACTCCAATTTTCAATTGCAATGAAAAGAATAGGCTAAGGATCTTTATAAAGATCCTGGTATTTCAAAACTTCAGCAAGAAATTTAAGATGTTTGTTTAACATCTTAAATTTGCTCAGACACTGGATAGATAGGGTTATTAAAGTATCAGGAAGAGAATATAAATAAACTTGTTAGAGCCTAGAGTTCCATTGGCTCAGAGTTCCCAGTTGAGCAATGGTTTTCATGATAAACTCCACTGCTCAGCTGCTGGAAACACAGGATATAAACTTTGACACTGTGATTCTTACATCTTCAATAGTTTTAATCCAGTGAGAACATGGATAATTGAGACAGTTTACCTCAAATATTTTATATGTGTGTGTGTGTGTATGTGTGAGAGATAAATTATTATCAGGGGAAAACCATGTTTTTCCAGCAAGGCAGGACTTAATTTCACTATAAAGGGTACATAAAGCGACTTCACTTGTTTGCAAATATGCCTTTAATGCCTATTTTACCTAAATATTTTTCAAATGTCTTTTATTCCTTCTCCCATTGTTTTTATTCTCCTGTCTACAGGTGGTTTGGTATAACTCAAATGAAATTGGATGTGCAGTGGCTTTCTGTCCCAACAGTAATTACAAATACTTTTATGTCTGCCAGTACTGCCCCATGTACGTATCAATTCTGATCCTGGAACTCATCACATGAACAATATTAGTCAAGAAATGGTGACATTTGTAGTAAGGGACATCATCCATAGCTGAGGAACAGGTACAAAACCCGTATGAGGAAAGATGAAAAGACAGAAGCGTATTTGTCAAAGAGGCAAAAAGTGTAAAACGCATCAAAAGGGATAAATTCTCAGGCTAAATGTAAATTCTGATTTTCAAAAGAGTAAATAAAAATCAGTATTTTCAGATTTCTACTTGAAATCTTGGTTCTGAAAGGTATGGAGATAGCTGGAGAAGAGGAGACTCAGAAGGGAACTTCAGTGACTCTGCACAACTCCCTGAAGGGACGTTGCAGTCAGGTGGGGTTTGGGCTCTTCTCGCAGGCAACCAGCGACAGGATGGGAGGGCACGGAGTGAAGCTACCAGGGGAGGGTTAGGTTGGATATTAGGAAGCCCTTCCACATGGAAAGGGTGATCAGAGCCTGGACTGGACTGCCCAGGGCAGTGGTGGAGTTCCCATCCATGGAGATGTTGAAGGACAGACTGGCCCTTAGTGCCCTGGTCTGGCTGATGTGGTAATGTTAGGTGCTGGGCTGGGCTGGCTGAGCTCAGAGGGCTTCTCCAGCCTCACTAATTCTGTAATCCTGTGACTATATGTACAGTACAGTGAAGAATACAACTAATCTTAAAAAGCTTCTCTTCTCAGAGAAGCAACCCCTGAAAACTAACCTCCTAGCCCCACCACCAAAACCTTCTGCATAAATCCAAAACCTATTAAAAATGTATAAATTGAGTCTGCAACCATCTAATTAAATGTTATTCTCAGATATGTTATCGTGACTTTATGGCTTTGTGTTGGTAATATTGATCTTTATATGTTGCTAATGTTGATCTTACAGGGGGAACATTCTAGGTTCAATTAAGACGCCCTACAAAGCAGGAGAACCCTGTGGTGATTGCCCGAATGCCTGTGAGGATGGATTGTGCAGTAAGTTTTCAGCATTTTAATTGTGATTTGGATAAGACTGATGCTTTAAAAAATACAATTAATTTATGCAAATGGAAAGTTTTCAAAATTACCTGTAGGGCCACAAGCACTGTAGCAGAACCACACTTCACCCCGCTAGGTGCTTTACCTGGCGGAGGGATGACATTTAGAGTGAAAGCAAAGATGGAGTCAATAGTGTTGGTGGGCAAATGTTAGCAGCAGTTGCTGTACACTGGGGTGCAGATACCCTCCACTTGAAAGATCAAGACATTCATCTGACCTGGATACCTTCATTTGGATCAGAAGAGGGGTGGTCAGCAGACTGAGAGAGGTTCTCCTCCCCCTCTGTTCTGCCCTGATGAGACCGCATCTGGAATCTTGTGTCCAGTTCTGGGCCCCTTAGTTTCAGAAGGACACAGAACTGCCAGAGAGAGTCCAGTGCAGAGCCACAGAGATGATGGAGTGGAGCATCTCCCTGATGAGGAAAGGCTGAGGGAGCTGGGTCTCTTGAGCTGGGAGAAAAGGAGACTGAGGGGTGACTCCATGAATGTTCATAAATATGGAAAGGGTTGGTGTCAGGAGGATGGAGCCAGGCTCTGCTCAGGGCACCCAACAACAGGACAAGGGCCAACGAGTGTGAGCTGGAACAGAGGAGGTTCCACATCAGTGTGAGAAGGACCATCTTCCCGGATAGGGTGACAAGAGCCTTGGAAGAAGCTGCCCAGGGGAGTTGTGGAGTCTCCTTCTCTGCAGATGTTTAAAAACTGCCCGGCCATGTTCCTGTGCAACTTGATCTAGAGGATCCTGCTGTAGTGTGGGGATTGGACTGGATGACCATTCGAGGTCCCTTCCAATCCCTCATGTTCTGGATTCTGTGATTAAAAACAACAGTATCTGGGACCCCCTACAGAAATTCTTATATGGAATAGGATAAGGAGATGAACTGACTGCAAAGACAGATTTATAAAATGGGAGCATGGAAATCTGAGCTCTTGATTTCCAATGTATATTTTTCCATACCCAGGAGAGGCAAATCTCACCCCTGAGTGCAGGAAATGACAGAGAGAGGGGACTTCTTTATCTGTTCTTCCGGCAATGGTGGCTGATCAGGTAGCAGTAGCAACACACTCAATAAGAGCAAGTAGGAAATCTCAGTTTTAACAATTACAACAGAAAATAAAAACACATAGGCTGAGTCTTATAACCCAAGAGTTAATTTCAATCTCTGATATGGAATAACCCTAATTCCTGTAACTAAAAAAGGAAAAAAGCTTCAGAACACCTGCAGGCTCAGTAAGAAATCTTGAAAGAGCTAAGACTTTTGGGCTGTATATTAGAAGGAAGTTCTTCAGTGTGAGGATGGCTGATGGCTGGAATGGGCTGCCTGGAGAGGTGGTGGGGGCCCCATGCCTGGAATCATTTAAGGGTAGGCTTGATGAGACTCTGAATGGCCTGACCTAGATGGAGTTGTCCCTGTGTAGTGTGGGCCTGTGGTTGGTCGCCGTGCCGTTCCTGAATCAGGTCGCCACGCCTCAGAGAAGGCAACAGTGTAGGGAGGCTGGACTACATCAACTCCAGAGGTCACCTCCAGCCTAGAATATTCTATGATTTAATGATGTGCAGTCAAAGTTTCTGGATACTGCTGTGGAGCAAATGTCAGCAAAGAGGAAAAAATTAGAGTCAAGATGAACTGACTAAGAACTATTCTGAAAGGAAATGCTGCAGGTTTTCATTTCCCATTTATTATTAATTTTGTGCTTCAATTCATTTTCAGCCAAACTTTGAAAGTATCACGGTGCTTATTCCAACTACCTTGGCAAAGTCTCCTGGAAGGACCCTTAGCTTCATCAAGTTCGCTGCCTTGTTTCCTGCTGATGCAAAACTGAAATCAAATACCATCCATCTCCTTAGTGACTTCTTCAACAAAACCAGATTCCATCCTGCCTCTCCCACGTGTGCAGGAGTACTAAATTCCGGCCAATGACTCAAATGAGAAAAGTCTATAGGAGGATGTAGGAGTATAGTCTATTCATAGAATAGTCTAGAACTCAGTGGAGGAACTTCTTCACAGTGTGGGTGACAGAGCACTGGAAAGGGGCTGCCCAGGGGGGTTGTGGAGTCTCTTTCTCTGGAGATATTTAAAACTTGCCTGGCCATGTTCCTGTGCGACTGGATCTAGGAAATCCTGCCTTTGGACTGGATGATCTTTCAAGGTCCCTTCCAATCCCTAATGTCCTGTGATTCTGTGAGATCTTAAGTGAAATTTGGCATTTGGGTACCAGATTTATTTAATCCTTAGCTTCTCCCATCTTTCTTTCCCCAAAATATCCTCTAAGAGCATTGAGAGTCTGTTGTTTCATCTCAGCATAGATGGATAGTCCTGGGTCATGCAACTCATCTAACCCAATCAACATTTTAGACTACTGCACAGCAGCACCAGGTAAAGAGGATTGCCTAAAATACGTATTTCTCTAGAGGAATTAAGTGTAAAACACTTAGTCATTAAAACAACACAAAGAGGGGAGGTAATTTAAGTTAATCATGCTCACAGCATAAGATTGCAGTCAGCCCCAATGCAGGAAACCAACCCTGCCTTGTAATGAAAAAGAACTGAGAAACGGGCTTAATTCACAGTAATTCATAGCCAAGAGGGACTGGAAGCTTTGCTTTTAATCACGAGTCAAACCGTCTTCCAAAATAATTTTTGTTAATACCTAGTTTTGCTGTAACAATCATTAAATCACTGACTCTTCACTGACTAATTCATTGTAATTTTCATTCTCATTACTACGAAATACAGGTCTTGAAGCTTCACCCACTTTAGGAATGTAGTAACCTTGGGTTTTGTAGGGAGACCGATTCTTTAGCAGCACAAGCAGAAACAGTTCATGTGAAGAACTGAGTATCTCCTAGGCAAAACCAGAAACCAGGCAAACAATTTTTCTCCAGGCCCTCTTTCTAATGACTGTTAGCAAAACACAGAGCTGCTGGAGACAGTCCAGCACAGAGCCATGAAGATGATGGAGTGGAGCATCTTCCTGATGAGGAAAGGCTGAGGGAGCTGGGACTCTCTAGCTTAGAAAAAAGGATACCAAAGGGTGATCCCATGAATGTTGACAGATATGTGAAGGGCGGTTGTCAGGCGGATGGAGCCAGGCTCTTCTCAGTGGCACCCAATGATAGGACCTGGGGCAATGTGTGTCAGCTGGAACAGAGGAGGTTCCACATCAATGTGAGAAAGAACTTCTTCCCAGTGAGAGTGACAGAGCCTTGGAAGGGGCTGCCCAGTGGGATTGTGAAGTCTCCTTCTCTGGTGACATTTAAAACCTGCCTGGCCTTGCTCCTGTGCAACTGGATCTAGGGGATCCTGCTGTACTGGGGGGATTGGACTGGATGATTAGTAGCCCTTCCAATTCCTCATGTTCTGTGATTCTCTAATTCACTTCTGAGACCTTTGGAGAGCAGGTGGTCTTCTAGAACTAAGTATGATCTTATTCTCACAACAGTTACACATTCAAGTCCTGTTTTTTTCTAAGCAAGCTGCTGTCATAATTAAGATTTCATGCCCCAGTCTTTGGGACAGAATAATTTCAGCACACATTTCTGACTCAACCATTTCAGTGGTCATTTCAACAGACATTTCTGATTCCTTTGTTTTGGTGACCTTTCTTCTTGTACCAGTGAGGCACATTAAGCTAAAAGCCTGGTTTCACAATCCAAAGTGCTTACTGTTTGAGTTGGGCTTTTTTTAACTCATTCATCACCACCACTTTTTCCCTCCATGATAAAATGCCATCTCATTCACCACAGGAGAGTGGTGGATCTCTGGAACAGGTTGCTTAAGAGAGGTGGTGGAGGCCTCATCCCTGGAAACACTCAGGGTCAGTCTTGATGGGGATCTGAACAATCTGTTCTGGTTAGAGATGTCGCTGCTTGTCAGGAGTTTGGACTAGGTGATCTCTGGAGGTCCCTTCCAACTCTACGATTCTATGATCTCCATCAGTAAATTAAGCAATTCCAGAACATAGTTGTGAGTCCTGAAGCATGACTTTGCACTTTTCAATAATTAGTACAGGTCTAAATAAGAATGATAATAATGCAGTAACTTATCCTGTGTTGTTATTGTTATGGAAATGGGCAGATTTTTCACCCCTACTCATAATACACTTCCATTCACTGTGGTTAACTGATCTAGAAATCTACTCCCCTTCATTGTAACCCTGTCAGAATTCTGGGACACTCACAAGAAGAAAAAAGCTACCTGAAGGAAGGTGAAGGTCAGGCTCTTCTCCCAGGCAACCAGCAACAGGATGAGAGGGCAAGGCCTGAAGCTGCACCAGGGAAAGCTTAGGCTGGATTTTAGGAAGCCCTTCCACACAGGGTGATCAGAGCCTGGAATGGACTGCCCAGGGCAGTGAGGGGAATCCTCATCCCTGAAGGTGTTGAAGGACAGATTGGCTGTGGCCCTTAGTGCCCTGGTCTGGCTGATGTGGTGATGTTAGGTGCTGGGCTGGGCTGGCTGAGCTCAGAGGGCTTCTCCAGCGTCCATCATTCTGTGATTAGTAAGGTAGATGTCATCCCTCACACATGTCACCTGGGAGGACCAAGGAGGATAAAGTCCAATGAGCTTAATTTAGATATCCAGGAAGACAATGGAGCAAGTTATTTATCTGCATGGGTTGGTAATGAGGGGGATCTTATCAAACGGAGTTTTCAGTGAGTAACCCAGTTGAATGAATGTCATTTTGGCTTTGATAACATGTTGGATAAAGCCACCAAACACACGTGCAAACTATGAGAGATGCAATCATGAGATGCAAGTAATAAGACATGGCTCAGACATGCTGTCGAACATGCATACCTTAGGGAAAAGAGCGTCAGATCCACAGTGTAGTGTGCCACAAGGGCATTTACGGCTCACTTCTACTGCAGGAGCTGCTGCTGGTGGCGATCCCTTCAGTTTGGTGGGAGGTGACCTTTGAGCTCTCCCCAGCTTTCTGCAAGACCATCCCCCCAACACACCCATTGCTATGAGGCTGAGTGTCCCAACAGGATCCAGAGGGCACACGTCAGGCTCCTCTCAGGAAACCCACGAGCCTTGATCTCCTCTTCTGCTTTCCTCCAGCACAGACAATGCTGACAGCCACCCACTACTTTCAGGATGCGAGTCCAAATTACAGACGCCGGCAAGAGAGCCAAGCAAGATGGCTTCAGTACCTGAGGCCTGTTGGAACGATTCCTGGCCTTGGTGTTCTTCCCTGGCCATGGTGACCTTCAACAGTGCTGCCAATAAGTGGAGAAATCAGATCAGAGCTCGGTTGGGGTAAGATCCTGCTGGCAGAAGCTTCTTCATTTCTGCCAGCAACCACATCTGCACAAGCAGTCAGAACATTAGTTCATCGTGGGCACCTTGACCCTGGGCTTCTCCGGGAGTACAAAATGGACAAACGCACGACGATCAATATGATCAAGTGAATGCCGTTTATTAAGCGTCAGCTTAACCCTTTTATGCACAGCCTGGCGGTCCATGCGATACATGTACATTGCTGATTGGTACAACACATCTGTCCGTCTGTCTTAAAAGCTACTGCTATTGGTTAAGTGCCTTTTGTCTACACACTGTTCATGATAGTTGGTTTTCATTCCACAACCTGTTGTTTTCCTTCTACGTGCCAACTTTCTCACAGACCTGCACATCGCTGACCTTGAGAAACTTTCCGAGCAGGCTTCAAAGCCCTTAGCTCAGACTCCGGCTAAGTTCACAGAGCTGGAATTGCTCACTCTCTACAAAATACATCCCTACATGGGCTTGCAGCACTTTTGCCGTAGCCAGCAAGTTCTGCTGACGCCGAGGCTGCTGCCTGGAACATTCTCCCTAACTTGGCAACAGCCTGTCCTATCCAGCTCCAGATGCCTCGTATTGGAACCCGGAAAGCAGAGAGGAGCCTGCAAAAGCAAAGGCTTGTGTCAGGATGGGGGTGTGCTGGCTGTGTGGGGACAGTCCCCGACACCCCTCTGTGTACACAGCGCCTGCCCACAGCGGCTCCGAAGTGCTCAGACGCCAGCCAGGCTCAGCTATGGGTTTGGGCCTGATCCGGGCAACTTCCATCTTGCTGGGGCTGTCCCACAGCCACCTCGGCTCTCTCAGGAACAGCCCCGCTCTTCGTTCTCCGGCCAGCGGCCACCGTTTTGTGTCCCCCGCGCTCAGCAGCCGACGCCGAGCTCGGGCCACATTGCTCCAGCCACCCCTCGCACAGCGCAGCGGCCCCAAGTACGGCGGTGGCGACCCGCGCCTGCCGCTTCTCGGGCTCTGGCCAGTCGCCCTCGCGAGACTTCGTTCCCGCCCAGGCTGCTCGCGCAGCGCGTCCCTCAGCCCGTCGGCCGTTTCGACTCTGTGCTCTGCTCTGTGCTGGGGAGTCTCGCTGCCCTGTGGAACAGCGGAAGCAGGGCTAGGGCACCGCAGGCCCTTGGGTCAAGTCGCAGCCCTTACGAAGTGCCAGCCGTAGCCCCTCAGTCTCTCCCGAGAACTGCCGGGTGCTGCAAGCAGCTCGGGCACCCTTCCGTCCGTTTTCCCCCTCAGGGAGCAGATTCGGGCACAGCACTGACCCACAAGTGTCCACAGGACAAACAACTGGGAGGAAACTAGGACAAAGAAAAGCTCGTTTGCAGCCGTGTTAGTTACACAATGGCTTTAGTAAACCGTTAGGAGATTAATTCAGCCTTGGCAGAGCTTGTTCCTCAGTGGGTTTTGGTCTTCCCGACCTGCACAACATAAATGCCTCACCATTTCCAGAAATTCCCAGAAAAGAGCTTGGTCTTTCCATGTTGATGCCCTTAAACCTTTGTTTGTTTTTTGTTTTTCATTTAAAAAAAGGAAAAACGTAGATTTTTTTTTTTTTTCAGTTCTATTCATAGAGTCATAAAATGGGTTGGGTTGGGAGGGAACTCAGAGCTCATGTAGTGGCACCCCCCCACCATGGGCAGTGATACCTCCCATCTGATCAGGTTGCCCAGAGTCCCGTCCAGCCTGGCCTTGAACACTTCCAGGGTGTGTCCAGAGTCCACAGCAGAGACCATGCTCACTGTGGGAAGCTGTATGAAAGCAGAGGCTGACGGAAACCTGTCAGGAGCCCGTTACGGAAACCTGTGTAACACAGCACTGCCATCCATGCAACTTTCCTGATCATTAACAAAGAATAAAAACGAACTACTGACAAGTACTAAGAAGTACGTTAATGTTATTAACAAATAACATTACAATGTAAACTTTTCTGAGATCCTCAATGGCTTTCAGGGTCAAACAGGTGTAGTTGTGCAGCTAGTGCTCTGTGGCTACCAGCAACCATTGGAGGAAGTTAAGGGGGAACAAATCTACCTTATGAGGAAATGTTGAGTGAGCTGGAGGAGACTGAGGGGTCACTTGATTAATGTGTATAAATATGTGAAGGGTGAGTGTCAGGAGAATGGAACGAGGCTCTGCTCAGTGGCACCCAATGATTGGACAAGGGGCAATGGGTGTGAGGTGGAACAGAGGCGGTTCCATTTAAATATCAGAAGGAACTTCTTCACCGTGAGGGTGACAGAGCACTGGAAGGCTGCCCAGGGGGGTTGTGGAGTCTCTTCTCTGGAGACGTTTAAAACCTGCCTGGCCATGTTCCTGTGCGACTTGGTCTAGGTGATCTTGCTGTTGCAGGGCGATTGGACTAGATGATCTTTCGAGGTCAGTTCCAATCCCTAATGTCCTGTGATTCTGTCAAATCAGCCACTCGCTGTTTCTTTTTTTATACAGCACCGGTAGAGGAGCCAGCCCAAGAGCAAAATAAGCTCTTGCTCCACGGTCAGTGTTTATCCTCCCAAGGAAAGGGCCAAGGAGGACTTACGTGCTGGGTGGTTTGTCTGATGAAGATCCAGCCGAGCAGCTGGATGGCCTTTGGCACCAGCCCTCCCTAGAAGCAAGCAAAAATGGGTCACGTCTCATGGCATGTGAAGTCCCCTTGCCTCTCCCGTTGTCCTCCTGCTGGTGCTGCTTGGGGCTCCAGCAGCCATGTGGGAGCCAGGGGCACGTGGAGGTTCCAGAGAGGGTCCTGGGGACCTCTTGGCTGGCGCCTGGCAAACAAACTCTCTTCTGGGCCTTGGACACCAGCCCTGGAGGGCTGCAGATGGACAGGGTCCTGCAAGGGATTTCTTGCCGGGACAGCTCTCCCGCACAGAGACCAAGCGCTGGCTAAAGCCCCACAGGAGGAACCTCCATCCCTACTGCTGAAGACAAGAACCCACTGGCCATGAAAGGCGGCGCCAGCACCGCTCACTTAGGGGCCCACATTCTCTTCCGGGCTGCCTCTACGGGACTGGCCTCCAGGGCCACGAGGAGGAGGAGGACAAAGAAAATGTTTCTGAACAGGAACATTTTCTCTGCTCCTAGGTCCAAATTTAGCTTCAGGTTTGTAGCAGTGGCTGCTCTCGGCTGCTACTGCTCATAGCCTGTTCCACATCGATCTGAGAACGACCTTCTTTCCCAGTGAGGGTGACAGAGCCTTGGAAGGGGCTGCCCAGGGCGGTTGTGGAGTCTCCTTCTCTGGAGATGTTTAAAACCCGCCTGGATGTGTTCCTGTGCAGCTGGATGTAGGGGCTCCTGCTGTGGCAGGGGCATCGGTATGATCTTTCGAGGTGCCTTCTGTGGCAGAATGCAATATCAAAGAAACAGTTGATAAGGAACTCAAGGTCACGTTAGGCCTAATAAAACATAAGGCATGGGAGATTTGAAGTGAAGGAGTGTGCTGCCATGGAGACGAGCATAGAAGAAGAAGAAAATAAGGCACAAGTGAAGATTGGAACATGGGAATCGCTGGCACCTGGGCATAGGGGGTTGGGAAAGGGTTGCAAAATATGCAAACTCTGCTTACTTGCTAATTAATCTCACAGATGCGGAATAGTTTAAAAAGGCTTCACGCAAAGCAATAACGGTCTTTTCTTTTACCCGGAAAGAGGATTCCATATCATCTGCCGCCACAATTTCTAACTAGAACTCATTTAGTTTCTGAGCAGAATTTCTGTTTAATTTGTAAGCAGAATTTTGATTGAATTTATAACTAGAATTTTTGTTTAAATTCTAACTGGAATTTTCATTTCATTTGGAACCTGACTTTTGATTTATTTCTAACTAGAATTTTCATCTTGTTTCCAGCAAGAAATTAAATTTTTAACCAGACACAGCACTGCCATCCATGCAACTTTATTGATTATTAAAAAATAACAAGAATAAACTGCTAACAAATACGAAGAGCTACGTTAACATTATTAACAAATATTAAGAACAACAACTCTTCTAAGATCCTCAGCTGCTTTCAGGGTCAAATGGGATCTGGGGACCTGTGGAGAGAGAGAGAGAGAAAAGCCTTGAAGCCCTGGGCTACAGCTGGCACAAAGGGACTGACTCTGCAGCCCAGCCCACAGCTGTCCCAGCTCAGCACCAGCCACTGTTGCCCAGGCAGGGGCACACTGAGCTGACCCTGGCTGCAGCCACAGCAGCTGCCAACAGCCACCCCAGCAGCTCAGAGGCCAGGGAAAGCACCGGACAGGGACTGCCCAGGAAGCCAACTACAAGTGCTCAGTGGCTAGCAGTAGCCATTGGAGGAAGCCAAAGGGCAACAGATCAGCCACTCACTGTTTCTTTTTCACAAGCCTCCGGTAAAGGAGCCAGACCAAGGCTCCGATCACTGGCAGCACCAACATGAACGTGACGATGCCAATGAGAATGTTTTGCAGCTGGTCAGCGCGGAAGACTCTCCTTTCGCCATGAAGTGGCATTTGCTTCCACTTCAGAGCCGGAATGTCGTCAGGCATCTCATCAAGGTCAGAAATGTCTTCATTTGTGCCAGCAACATCATCTGCACGAGCAATCGGAACATTAGTCCATCGTGGGCACCTCTGACCCTGGGCTTGCAGCACATTTGCCATGGTCAGCAAGTTCTGCTGCCCCCAGGGCTGCTGCGTAGAACATTCTCCCACCCTTGGCAACAGCCTGTCCCACCCACAACAGCTCCCCAGGCCTGAGAAGAGCACCAGGGCAGCACAGCTGCTTTAGCAGGGGCTCCATCGAGAGACACAGACAGAGCCCTTGGCTGCTGCAGCCAGGCTGGGCCACCTCAAGCATCCCTCCTGCCACCGCCCCAGGACAGCTGCCACATCCCAAGGGGACACATCGGGCCCCTCTCCTCCAGCACAGGCAACACTCCCAGCCACCCCCTGCTTTCAGGACGTGTCTCCCACTTAGACACCCCAGGAAGAGAGCCCAGCAAGATGGCTTCAGTACCTGAGTCCTCTTGGAAGGATTCCTGGCCTTGGTGCTCTTCCTTGGCCATGGTGACCTTCAGCAGTGCTGCCAAGAAGCAGAGAAATCAAATCAGCGCTCATCATAACAGCAGAGGCTCTGCCCCATCGCTGTGGCTGGCCGCTGCCTGTCATGTGTGGAACCAGTACTGCAGCTGCCGGGCTCCGAGCCACCCCTTGCCCAGCCTGGGCAGGCTACAGCGGGTCCACACGTGGCTCTGCAGCCCCCACTTACTGAGCGTGAGGGCTCAGGCAGACTAAAATATACCCACCTTTGGGCAGCCTTTCCAATTTCCAAAGGATCTTCTTCAGAAGTTGCAAAGGCTTTGGGCACTTCGGTCGTCCTGCAGGACCTGAACACAAGGGCTTGGCTCAATTTCACAGGAGTAAAACACTGAAAAGCAGCTCTTGGCCAGTGAGGCCGGCACAGACAGACCACTCACCCTTGGGACGGCCATGGGCTGGAGCTGGCAGATCAGCGGCATCCTTGTCGTGAGGTGACGTAGCTGTTTCTGCGGGCACCTCTGCAACTAAACAGAGAGGGAAGATTCTGGCACCTACTGGCACCTACAGCAGCAGAGCAGTTCCCCAGACGCCCTGCGCTGTGGGTTCCAACAGCGTCTGAGGCTGCAGAGTGAGGGACTCCAGCCAAGAGACCAGCACAAGATGCCCTCCTGCAGGCAGCAGCCAGCCTGGGGCCTGCTTTGGCACCTTGTGAGGGGACCCCAGGGCTATCGAGTCCTTTCCCGTTTTCATCCCAGTGGGTGGCCGCAGCTTATCCCAGGACAGCACTCACCCGGACTGTCGGTGTCGGCCGTCTCCTCCCTTACGACATCCAAGTCTGGCAGGTTATCCAAGACACTCTCCTCTTTCTGATCATGGCCAGCGTTAACGTCGGGAACTGCCGGCGATGATCCTGTTAACTTGTCCTGGTCAGGATCTGAAGGGAAGTTGCAGAGCAAAATAAGCTCTTGCTCCACGGTCAGTGTTTATCCTCCCAAGGAAAGGGCCAAGGAGGACTTACGTGCTGGGTGGTTTGTCTGATGAAGATCCAGCCGAGCAGCTGGATGGCCTTTGGCACCAGCCCTCCCTAGAAGCAAGCAAAAATGGGTCACGTCTCATGGCATGTGAAGTCCCCTTGCCTCTCCCGTTGTCCTCCTGCTGGTGCTGCTTGGGGCTCCAGCAGCCATGTGGGAGCCAGGGGCACGTGGAGGTTCCAGAGAGGGTCCTGGGGACCTCTTGGCTGGCGCCTGGCAAACAAACTCTCTTCTGGGCCTTGGACACCAGCCCTGGAGGGCTGCAGATGGACAGGGTCCTGCAAGGGATTTCTTGCCGGGACAGCTCTCCCGCACAGAGACCAAGCGCTGGCTAAAGCCCCACAGGAGGAACCTCCATCCCTACTGCTGAAGACAAGAACCCACTGGCCATGAAAGGCGGCGCCAGCACCGCTCACTTACGGGCCCACATTCTCTTCTGGGCTGCCTCTACAGGACTGGCCTCCAGGGCCACGAGGAGGAGGAGGAGGACAAAGAAAATGTTTTTCAACAGGAACATTTTCTCTGCTCCTTGGCCTGTCGCTAGACTGGGAACCAGTGGCTGCTTGGCTGCTACTTATAGGCAGCCTGGCACCGAGGGGCTTTGTGGCATCACAGCCCCACTGTGACATCATGGCCAGGCGGAGGATGGGTGACATCACAGCCTTACACTCTCCTCACCACCAGGCACGATCCCCCGCTGCCAGGTGATGCAGAGTGATAGCAGATGCACCTCGGGGTGACTGTGACCCTGCATTTTTCAGCTGGCTCTGTCACAGCCAGGATGGTGGTACCCTACCCACCAAGGTGTGCAAACCTGGCCAGCCTGGGACACAAACTTCCCTTCATTACGCACAGAGCAGTGCCCTCTGTTGGAAACCCGCACAGCTGGTGCTGAACCTTCTACTCTCAAAAATTCCTTTTCCTCAACTGCAAATTACATGCTGCTGGCTAAACTGCAGGCCCCAGGTCAATTACGGGCTAAGGCACTGCATGTGTTCCCCTGACTATTGCTTCTGCTTTATCAGCCTGAGAATTTCCACTTTTTCTGGTTTCTGCTTGCAGAACTCCGATGTTGCTGGTACAGTTCCTGGAACTCTGCACGAACTGCTGGGAGGCTACCGAGGAGCCAGGGACAGTGAAGCAGTGCAGTGCAACGCTTAATAAAAGTCTCTTCTGGCAGTCTCCAGACTGCACAGCAGAGACCGCGGGCACGACGGGAAGATGTATGAAAGCAGGGGCTGACAGAGCCCCGTGGGGAACCCGTTACACAAACCTCTGACACAGCACTGCCATCCATGCAACCTTATTGATGATTAACAAATAATAAGAACAAACTGCTAACGAATACAAAGATCTATGTTAACATTATTAACAAATAACATTGTAACATGAACTCAGATTCTAAGATGTTGAACTGCTTTGCAGGTCAAACAGCTGGTGCTTTGGACCTGTGGAGAGAGAGAGAGAGAGAGAGAGAGAGAGAGAGAGAAGTGCCCTGAGGCCCTGGGCTGCAGCTGGCACAAAGGGACTGACTCTGCAGCCCAGCCCCCAGCTGTCCCAGCTCAGCACCAGCCACTCTTGCCAAGGCAGGGGCACATTGAGCTGACCCTAGCTGCAGCTACAGCAGCTCCCAACAGCCACCCCAGCAGCTCAGAGGCCAGGGAAAGCACCAGACAGCAGCAGCAGCACAAACCTCAGCAGAGCTGTTTGGCCAAGCACTGCCCAGGAAGCCAACCACAAGTGCTCCATGGTTGCCAGCAGCCATCGGAGGAAGCCAAAGGGCAACAGATCAGCCACTCACCGTTTCTTTTTCCTACAGCACCGGCAGATGAGCCAGATCAAGACTCCTAACACCAGCCCCACTAACATCAATATGATGATGCTGATCAGAATGATATTCAGCTGGTCAGCCTTCAAGAATGGCTTTTCGAAGTCGGAGATTTGAGGAATTGCCTTCATCTGTATACCCTCAATGCCACGAAAGGTCACATCAGAGTCTTGATCTTTGTTTTTCTCAGCAACCACATCTGGAAGGGCAATTGGAACATCAGTCCATCGTGGGCACCTCTGACCCTGGGCTTGCAGAATATTTGCCATGGCCAGCAAGTTCTGCTGCCCCCAGGGCTGCTGCCTGGAATATTCTCCCGCTCTTGGAGACAGCCTGTCCTATCCAACACAGCTCCCCAGGCCAGAGGGGAGCTCAGGGGCAGCACAGCTGCTTGACCAAGGGATCCGTCGAGAGATGCAGACAGAGCCCTTGACTGCTGCAGACAGGCTGGGCCACCTCAAGCATCCCTCCTGCCACCACCCCAGGACAGCTCCCACACCCCGAGGAAACATGTCAGGCCCCTCTCAGGAAATTCCTGAGCCTTGATCTCCCCTTCTGCCTTTCCTCCAGCACAGGCAACACTCCCTGCCACCCCCTGCTTTAGTGACATGTCTCCCACTTAGAGACCCCAGCAAGACAACCCAGCAAGATGGCTTCAGTACCTGAGTCCTGTTGCAACGATCCCTGGCCCCGGTGCTCTTTCATGAGCTTGGACAGCGCTGCCAAGAAGCAGAGAGAGCAGGTCAGCGCTCAGCATGGCAGCAGAGGCTCTGCCCCATCGTTGTGGCTGGGCACTGCCTGTGATGTGTGGAACCAGCATTGCAGCTGCCAGGCTCTGAGCCACCCCTTGCCCCTGGGCAGGCTACAACGGGTCCACACGTGGCTCTGCAGCCCTCACTTACTGAGTGTGAGGACTCAGGCAGACTAAAATATACCCACCTTTGGGCAGCCTTCCCATTTTCCAGAGGATCTTCTTCATCATTCTAATTATCTTTGGGCACTTCCATCGTCTTGCAGGGCCTGAACACAAGGGCTTGGCTCAATTTCACAGGAGTAAAACACTGCAAAGCAGCTCTTGGCCAGTGAGGCCAGCACAGACCGACCACTGGCCCCTGGGACAGATGCAGGTTGGAGAGGGCACACAAGTGACATCGCTCTGAGGAGCTGGGGAAAGTCCTTCCCACAGGCACCTC
>JAOXOE010027535.1:0-18184 GCA_028565055.1 Phoeniculus purpureus | reverse complement strand
CAATTCTTCAGCGTAGCTTCTCCAGCTCAACGCTCATCGGGCAGGCCTGATTCCTCAGCATCTGAACTGCATCCCTCGATGCAGGAGACATGCTTTCCAACAAGGAACTCAAGCTCTCTCTTTCATGCCCAAGGTTTAAGGATTCTCAAATCCATCTGCTTTCTTCAGCTAAGCCCAAAGTAGTTCTCCCCAATAGTTGAACATCCTCAGTTTTCCTCAGCAGCAGAAATGACAGTCTATCTTCCTGCTCATCAGTGTTCTCTAAGATGGTGGCGGCATGGCCCTGGCCATGTACGGGACCCAAGATGGAGACCGACTGTATAGCCGTGTCAGCAGCCTCCCAGAAATGTGGCCAAGAGGGGTTCCATGACCCTTCCCTCTTGTCTCAGCTCCAGGAGGAAAAAGAGTAATTCTTTCAGCTCACTGCAAGTCGCTGAACGGCTGCTCCGTGGTAGAGCGCTGATGGTAGATCTGCACTAAGATCTTGGTTCTCCGGTCCGTGGTGCTGGGTCTGGGCCGGGCCGTGGGGCCACCATCCTCCATCCCACTGTTTACAGGAGCAGACGCGCTGCGCCGGGTTCCGTCCTGTCTCTGATGTGGAAAGCGGGGAAGGGAGCCGCAGCAAGCCCTGACAAGCTGCTGTGAGCCGTCTCCCCCCTCCACCACCCTGGGAAGGGGGCTGGGGTGTGCCGGAGCCGAGGTGCTCTGTGCCACGGTAGAAAGACCCCAGTCCAGAGAGGCAGGGCTGTCGGTAACTAGCCCTTTTATCTTTGCACCTAGCTGACACCCCTTAAGGGCAGGTATTTGGGACAGTGTCACCTCTCTCAGGACAGGTCACTTGGAGTGGGAGGTCCTCTTAAAGCAACATAATTTTTAATTCATGAACGTACAAATCTATAGGTCTGAAATTTCTGCTAATTTTCAAACTGCAGCAAGACTCCACAATCCCCTT
Organism: Phoeniculus purpureus; assembly: GCA_028565055.1. Classification (NCBI taxonomy): domain Eukaryota; kingdom Metazoa; phylum Chordata; class Aves; order Bucerotiformes; family Phoeniculidae; genus Phoeniculus; species Phoeniculus purpureus. The sequence continues at coordinate 17,232 of JAOXOE010027535.1, read as the reverse complement.
GGGCAGCCCCTTCCAGTGCTCTGTCACCCTCACTGTGAAGAAGTTCCTTCTCATATTGATGTGGAACCTCCTCTGTTCCAGCGTGTACCCATTGCCCCTTGTCCTATTGTTAGATGACACTGAGAAGAGTCTCACTCCATCCCCCTGATACTCACCCTTCACATATTTATAAACATTAATGAGGTCACCCCTCAGTCTCCTCTATTCCAAGCTCAAGAGACCCAGCTCCCTCAGCCTTTCCTCATAATGGAGGTGTCCTACTCCCTTGATTTGTTGGAACTTCTGAAACATGTGATTGAGCGAGCCACTTGAGAATGTATAAACCATGCAGGAGAATATGGAGATGAACAGAAGAATCATAGAGTGTATAAGGAACTGTTTAAGCAGGGATAGATTTAGCATTGTTGAAAGGAAAATGCCAGGGTAAGTAGAATTCCTCCAAGATTAGCCTCAGGGTCTGCTTTATTTAGTATTTCTATTAATGGTTTTGGTGCAAGAATTTGGTGTGTGCTGATAAAACTTTGCCAAGTTCAGAGGATTCATAAATACACAAAAGCTGGATGTGCAGAACGGAGTGACCCAAAGGATTAGAGTGAGGAAGTGGGACAGAACTCAATGAAACAAAACACTAAGCTCTGTGGACTTGGGAGCTGAATACAAACTTCTTTTGAAAAATGTAGCGCGTGCAGTGGAAAGGACTGGAAGAAAGACCGTGTGGTTGTTTATAGCAGGATGGCTTTTAATTATCACAGATAGAACGAATTGTCACATACCAGGGGAGCTTTCCTGGAGGTGAAAGTGTACAAGTGTCTCTGTAGATGGCCTGGGAGATGCTTCTCAGTTCTGGTCACCTGCTGTGGAGGAAGATAGTGGAAACTAAATGCAAAACCAGTGGTGAGTGGAAGGACTGGCCTCCTCTAGCAAAGGCCTGCAGGAGATGTAATTACTGCCAAGAAACACATGGATGGAGGGGAGGAAATGGAAGTGGGGTCAATACCAGTGAGAAGAACCATCTATTCTAAAGACTAGCATTGGCATTTAAATCAAATTGCTTACTCCTGCTGTGAATGCAGCTAGAGAAGGTTATAACTTTGTAAAAGTCTAAGTTCCAAATGCAGCCTCCAGTGGAGTCACAAGTACACAAATTACTGCTTCTAAGTTGACGCTCCACAAGGTTATTGATGCAATGGCTTAAGTTCATAATAGCGAAGGACTAGACTGTACCCAAACTAAAAGATCTTTTTCATTCCAACTGTAATGTGACCGTATCTGTACCAATGTGTAAGTGAGTGGATGGGCTCAAATAGGAAGAGGGAAGCAGTGTGTTGTAGCCTGGAATTGCAGACAGGGTTTAATACCAGGGGTCTGAAAATGGCAGTTGGGAAAGAAGGCAAGGAGGGTGGTTAGAGTAGCCAATGGCTATCTTTCTGCTCACATGGAACAACGATCGTGGGCAGAGACCTGCAGCGTAAGAAGGGCTGACCCCTGTCCATGTTGAGAAATAGCAGTTTGCTGAGAAATGTGCCAAACTATTAAGAAGACTTTATCTGCCAGTGTAGATAAGACCCAAATATGATTTGTATCATCTGGGAAGCTGTTCTGAGCCTATTTGGTGTAGGTTATCTTGATGGTGTTTTGAAAATCCTGTTTAGTCCTTAACCTCCTCAGTGCTCAGAGCACTGCTGATGGTAGCTGGGAAGGTGCTGCTGTAATCGTTTGTCTTTGGTTTCACACCAGTGTGGGGGGAAGTTTCGTACTTGATCAGCCAGGAAAGATCTAATTTTTCAGAGGTAACTGTATTTAATAGGGTAGCAACATCAAGATGGTATGTGAGAAGATTAGAAATGTATAAACATTAACCTCTCTTAGTTTTTTAGCATCTTTACAGTTCTCCTAGTTCCTCCAAGCTAAATTAAATACCTTGTGATGTTATTTTGTAAGCCTTGTCCTCAAGCTTCAGTCTTTGCTCCCTTGGGACCTCGTTGTCAGTGGATGTTTTTGATCAAAGCACATCTTTACTTGGGCTATGTTCTCTTTCCTCACGAGCTGTGTTATTAAAGGCAATAGGCTTGTAAATATACCTTTATGCTTGTGTTGTTTGAAGGGGAAACAATTAACGTAGCTTGTAGTCGCAACAGCGCTACACAGTCCTTTCAGACGTTTCTTAAAGGGCACAGTGAACTTGAAGTGTTGGTGAGTTAAAAGATTAATGCAATAAGTGCCTCAAGGTTCTCCTGGACTAGCTGTGATTATCTACGCACTGTTTGTTATTTTAAAATAACTCGCAGCACAGAAATTGCCGCGTTGGATTGGATTGCTGGCTAATCCATCTCTGCTCCAGTGTCAGAGACAAAGGTATCCTGGTCTGGCTAAGAAAAGCCAGAGTAACGTGCAAGATATGAAGCAGACTTGCAGAATTAAGTTCTGTTAGCCCTCATCAGCATGGATTTTGCTATAGCTTTTTGTTTGGTGTCCTCTTTACCTTGTAAAAGTAAAAATTCTTGCAGACAGGAGGCGCTTGGTATTGTGTGCATTGAAAAAATAGAAAATGGTTTGCTTTGATATCCTTTCAGTGTTCTGAAGTCTTTCTTATTTGGAGAAAAATACTTGGAGAGATACTTTTTATGAGGGCATCTAGTGATAGGACAACGGGGATGCTTTCGAACTAGAAGAGGGTAGACTTAGATTAGGCTTTAGGAAGAAATTCCTCCCTGTGAGGATACTGAGGCCCTGGAACAGGTTGCCCAGGGAGGTTGTGGCTGCTCCATCCTGGGAAGAATCCAAGGCCAGGTTGGATGGGCCTCTGGCCAACCTGGTCTGGTGAGAGGTGTCCCTGCCCACAACAGGAGTTTTGAACTAGATGATCTCTGAGGTTCCGTCCAACCTAAACCATTCTATGATTCTACCTAAAGCAATATGCGGCTGTGCCAGGCTGTTGGGAGCTTTTGGCCTGTGATAATTGGAAAGATTGACATTTCAAAAGCAGAGATGGGAGTTGCTAGGGACTGAGCTGATCCCTGTGTTTAGTGAACACCTGGAGTCAGTGTCTCTAAGTTATTAAGAGTGCTGACCTGGACAGATGAAAGAAGAGCTTGGGGCTCCTGTTTTCAAATGAAACTTTCTGTGTGGTTAGATTAACTTGCAGAAAACAAAGCCAGGCCCTTGCAGCAGAAAGGAAATAAACCATGCCCAGCTATTCCATGTAACCAAGGCAAGTAACAGGTGGAGGTACATGGAACCCTCTTTCCCTCAACACCACTGATACAAAGTGCAGGAGGGCACTGGCAAAACTTCCTTTATTCAAATTAGGGGGCTTTTTTGTGGGGTTTGGTGTTCTTGTTTGTTTTTTCTTGCCTAGGGATGCACCACAACGTGTGCTGCTACGTATTTTAGTGAAAGGTTTCTTCTTGTTGCACCGTGTCTGCAGCAGAACAGCATTCTTGTAAGAGGGTGATGTGTTTTAGAGCAGTGTGCAGAAACTTCTGCAGAGTGAAGCAACTCTCGACTTGTACTGCCTCTTAGAGTAAAAAGGCTCTGTCAGAGAGCCTGACCTTCCAGCACAGGTACAGGTTTGGCTTTCCTAGAAATATATTTACTTGAGATCTCAAGGATCTCTTATGGTACCACTTTTACTCAGTCCTTACCACTCCCTTTCTCTATGTTATTGTTAACTCTTTTGTGAGCAGAGTTAAGAATTCCTCTGCCTCCTTGTGGGGAATAATGAGCAACTCTCACAAGAACCATTTTCAAGCACAAGTTGTTCTTGCTGGAATTGCTTTTGAATTCTCATTTCTCATTTGAGCGCTCTTCAAGTGATACTCGGATATGAACAAGATAGTGAAAGGAAGATCAGTCTTCTGGGTCAGAAGAAGTATGAAATTCTGTAGTTTCCTGAGTTATACCCTGCTGACCAAGTGAATTTCTGTTTTAATGAAACAATCGTTCTCTTTCTGTGGTACACATGAAGCTGTTCAGCGAGGGCTTGAAATCCTACTAAGTTTCTAAGGAGAACAGAAGTGGGGTATCTGGTTTTGGCCACGAATATTCAGAGGATCAGTATCCTCATTTAGAGAAGTTCATCACTTAGCTTGAACAGTTTTCACTGATACTTCACAGCTCTGCTATTGGCTCCGTTCAGAAGATGATGCTTTAACCTAGTTATGAATTATTTTTACTCATTTTTTTGCTACTATGCTTGCAGGTAACATTTCTGACTGTATCTTTGTATTCCCAGAGTTAAAGCTTCATGGCTTTAGGTGGTTTTCTGCAGATTTAGCATCCAGGTTTGATGGCAGCAAGCCTATTTTGTGACAAGCGTTTAATTTAGGCTTGATGGTTTTCAGTGTGACTTTGGTGAAGACATCACCTGCTTTCAGGGTAGCTGGCCCACTTGTCAGGGTGACAGAACACCTATTGGTTTGCCTGTCTGCAAGTGCTTGGGAAGGGGAATTGCAATGAGCACTTGGCAGAAGGGATGAGTGGAAAAAGTGCTCGGAATTTGGGATTTTTCCCATTGGGTAGACACAAGTCTTGGAAGGTGCTTGTGCTCCTGTCTGTATGGCGTATGGTAGCTGCTAAAGATAACTGACACTGAGAAGAAGTGTGTTTTCCTGACTGTAATTAGACATTTAAAATATCATTTTCTCTAAACTATTTGGCTGTTTCTTGTGTCCTGTGCCACTCTGTTCAGGGGGGTCTGTCTAGATTGGTAGAGGTTCACAGAATCACAGGATACCATGTTGGAAGGGACTACAGGATTCCTCTGGTCCAACCTTTTGTGGCAAAAGCACAAACTAGACAAGATGGTGTAGCACCCTGTCAAGCTGAATCCAATATTGCAGAAAAGTTTGGAGAATACAAGCTAAACCCTTTAGTTCAGCTGTCCTGGGTTATGTTTTCATGATGTCTGTTGATTATTTGCCAGAAGTGCTTTTCATGGACAGTCTCCAGCACCGTGTGAAGTTAATAGTTAAGCATGAGACAATTCTGGTAAGACAGAGTTTTAAAACAACTGCACTTGTGTCATAGGAGTGTTAAGGGCCACTAGCCAGACATTTGGCTGTTCAAAACTGTAACATCAGAAGGACAGATACCAGAGTTTTACCATATCAGTCCATAGCTTTTGTCAGGGATAGTGGGATGCTTTTGATATTAACCTGACATTCAGATCTGTAGTGTAGGGACTAAATTACTACATGGAATGTAGTGGAATTGTATCTGATAACAATCTTGCTGACAGCCTCAACCTGTACATGGTTTGCACAATTCAAAGGAGCTCCCTGTGACTTAGTTGTTTCTTGTACTTCTTGTGCTTTATAATTTGTGGTTATTAGGTGTAACTGTGCCCTATGTTTTCCATCCTTACTGTGCCAGGGGAGTTGAAGGGACTTGGCTGAAACATGAAGAAAGAACTAACCACCTTCTCCTCCTCCACAAAGTGCTGCGCTTGTCAGAGGCAGCTTGAGGGCTCAGGTTGTCTTGCTGTTGTGAAAGAGCTGCAGTTCCCTTCTGTCTGAACAATAAGCTGTGTATCTGTTTGTACAGTAATGAACTGCTTTTGTTTCCTTCAGAAATGTGCTCGGCTGTCTGGAGCGTTTCCATTTACAGACAACCCTTGCCAAATTAATTTTATTTAATTATCTCCCAGGGCTAAGCTTGAATACATTTTGTGTTAAATTCACTGTTTCTCCCTCTTCTGAACGAAATGGACTTAATATCCTTGTTAAAATCTGATTAAAACTAAAATTGAGTTTTTTGAAGTCTGATTATCCCATGAAATGGAATTTTTAAACCTAATTATGAATGGATTTGCATACATTTTTAGCACCATTGAAAAGAAAGTTGAAATAAATTTATTAATGAAATCTGCTGCCGTTCTCTCTTTGGGCCATGGTAGTTGCTGGAGAGTGAGGAAGGAGGAGGGACAGTGAGAATAAAAACCCTCCCTCTTTTGAAATATACCCTCTCCCTTGCCAAATTAATTCCCGAGCTGGTTTGACCCTGTCTCATTTTTATTCCTGTCTGCCACGCAGCTCAATTTAGGTAATTGATGGCATTTCACAGGGTAGCTGCGCAGTTGAGCCAGTTTCATGTTTTTAAAGTCTGTGCTTTCTGATTGGGAGGATGTGGAGGGGGGCAACACTTGTTTCAACTATTACTGTCTCCTTCTTTTCTGAGGTAGCCCCGATACCAAATCAGGAGGCAGCTCTCATTTCTCTCTTCTGAGAAGCTCTGTGTGCTTGAGTGTTTAAATAAAGCCTGATAAAAAATTGGATGGTTTTACAGACTGTGATGAGCGTGCACATGGGATTAGACATTGTACCCTGGGTTTGAGGCAAAAAGATTTTGTAGGACACATTTGAATCTCTCCCTATAGTGGTTGTGCCCATTCACTCAGGACTTTGCAAGTAGTCCTGGTCTGGAAATGGGACTGTCAGTGGGAGAGGTACCTGTTTGTCTGACTTCAGCTTTTGGAAGTGGCAGCAAGATGAAGGTGCACAGAGGTACTGATTTCACATGGAGCCTCCTACTGTTGGATCTTTCTGTGTGTTGCTTGCACTGATTGAGAAGATTCTGCCTGACACCAAAAGGTAGAACTTGAAGGTGAGGCTTTTATTTTGCTTGTTTTGGTAATTCATCCTCTTACCCAGCGTTACAAAAAGTTCTCTGCACCCATAAGCATTAGTCTGTCATATCCTGCGTGTGGACTTGTTTTTCTTGTAAAAAACCTATAGTGAATGTGGTAGAAAAATGGTGTTTGTGAAATTCAGAAATCCTGGGCTCGATACGTGACTGCAAAGAATAAACAAATGTTCAGCGTGTGGCGAAGTCCTCTGTTCAAAGCTGTTGGATTCCCAAAGTTACTTCTGAGCAGAGGAACTTGTTTCCATGTGCCTTTGTGGTTTTGGCTTTGCCGAGGTTAAGTAGGAAACACAGCAAAGGTATCCAGTTCTATAAGAAATGCATAGTTCTGGCACTGTCTCTGTGAGATGCTTCTGAAGTGGGCAGTTTTACAAGGGACACTGTGGTTCCGTCAAGGAATGAGGGTTGAGCTGAAATTGGAGAAGGCTTTTGGCTGGCAAATGCTGAAGTTCTAAACCAGAATGGTTGAATAAAAAATTTCCTTCATAACTTTACTGGAAAGCTGGAGGATTCAGACAGGCTAAGGAGGAAAGAAGCTACTGGGGTACCTGTGCACCAGGAAGAACAAATTTTCATGTGGTTTAGTGGCTGTGGCTCACTGAATCTGTTGTCCAAAGCAGATACCTTTAATATCATAGTTCTATGATTCTTATTGTGTAAATAGGACTGCTGTTACACACTTGGGTTGTAAATGTGTTGAGTGTCTTCCCAATCAAGATCAAGTGGAATCTGAGGAATATCTGATGCACTTTTCTGCAAGAGTATAACTATTATGACAAAACTTCAATTACACCAATAATGAGCAGGATCAGGAAGCTGCAGATCCCAGAGGAGCTAGGAGAAGGAGCTCTCCAGTGGGGTAGACGTTGTGAAGACTTCTAGGTGGCTGGTTTGTAATTCTCTATCGTTGTCTGGTTGGTTCTATGCTACATGGTCGTCAAAGCAAAAGTAACTGGTTGTGGATAGTCCTGTGTGATGTATCTTACAGCATGAGGAAATAACCTGAAGAAAAATGTGTACGCAAGGGAAGATGTAAAAGTGGTGTGAAACAGGGATATTTGTTTCTTTTAAAGGAGACAAGAGGAGCCCTTTATCTTTTGTCAATACATTTAAAGTTTTAGAAACTGTTTATCATCAAGTTTTATTAGTGTCTCCCTGCATAGCTCCCGGAAATGACAGTGACTAAAATTTACCGATAGCAGTAAGCCGGGATGGTGACAAAGTGCTCATGACACCAATCCAGTCCTTATCTTAATCCCAGTCACGGGAGCCAGTGGCAAAGACACAGGGAAGTCCCAATTGCTTCTGGCTGCTCTGATCCCTGTGCGTGATGCGGGCGACTGAGCTGATGTGCCGGGTTTTGAGAGCTGGCGAGGGGAGAACAGTAATTGCTGAAATGCTGCTGTTTACATCTTTAATGCGATTATGCTATGGCAGTTCCACTTTCTATGAACAAGTCTAAAAGTCTGCTTCTATTTCCTTCTGCCATGAATTATTCATTATTTATGGCTGATGGTGATTGGGGTTTGGCTTTCCCAGGAAGGTTTATTATATCCACTTAGCTCTGACTGCTTTGGCAATGCTCTCACACTCGGTTATTTTCCCAGTGTTTCTTCTTAATGTTCATCATTCTTCTTGATGTTAAAACTTCCAGAGTTGTAATCCAACTTGGGGTTTTGGGAATAAGAGACTGAGGAGGTGACGTGAGTTGTTGTTTGCTGCTTTTTCTTTCTCCTTTTTTTGGTGGGAAGTGTAGAAAGAGCTTTTTATTTAAATCTGTGCTTATTGCCAATGCTAAGGGCAACTGTTTTATTGTCGTAGTGTGTCAAAGGACTTGGATATGAGGTGCTTAGTGTGTGCAGCTTGAGAGATTTGGATGGTAAGAAAGCAGAATTTCCAAATGAGGTGGGATTGATGTGCTCTGCCTGTGAGGGAGAGTGCTTCTGAGCACTGAAGGGATTGGAATTTTATACTGCCTTTCTGTGTACTGGGGCCCCAGCACCACCGCAGCAACAACATCACTACTCTTTGGGTCCTTCTAACAACTTCTGTCATCTGGTTTGTCCTGGGACTGCAGTGTTTAGGCCTTGGAATGCCTGATCTTTGTAAGGAGCTGCCTAGAGCTGACGTGTTAATAGGCTTCTGTAAAACTTTTGATCCGAATTGTTGTTCGTCCTTCACTTTGACTATTAAATTTTTTAGAAACTTCCAAAAAATAAAAAAAAAGTATGAGACAGAATTACCACGTTTGTTTAAAGTTCTGAAAGCTTTTTTAAGCTAAACAGTTCAAAGAGCGCATCGCACTAATCAGAGGAATATTTTTGCGTCCCCAGGGTGGTCACAGTGTTTTAATTGGAACTCAGGCTTCTTTGAAGTCCTTTTTAATCCTTGCTGAGCTGGGGGAGAGGGTTTGAAGGCAGCACTGTAAATCTGAATTTCTTCATTTTATTTACATGTGTCTGGGGACGAGTGTAATTCATCTTCCTGAAGAGAAGCTCACTCACCAGCTCATGGACAAGCGGAGTGAGAAATGTGCTTCGTTCAGTGGCGAGGCCAGAGCCAGAGGGTGGGGGTAACAGACTGAGCTCACGTGCTCGTGGATTTGCTGAAACCAGTGAGTGAGCAACAGGCTCTGAATGGTAAATGAACTCAGTGGGAGATTATGTGATAGCTAAATATGAGGCTAGACCAAGCAAAAAGCGGGGATTTAAACTCATGTTTCAGGATTAACTGATTAGTATGGTCCTCAAAAAGTGATGCATACTGATGTCTGATTGCTTTACAAGTGCAGAAACAAAAGCTGTAGGGTACTGCTCTTGTGGTTGATAGCTGTAGTCATCTGTTAAATTAGTTTTCTTCCATCAGAGGTGAGGTAGACCTTGAGTGTCCCCCTGGTCACATTGCTTCACAGAACATTAGGGAGTGGAAGGGACCTTGAAAGATCATCGAGTCCCCCCGCCTCAGCAGGATCACCTGGATCCAGCTGCACAGGAACATATTCAGGTGGGTTTTAAATGTCTCCAAAGAAGGAGACTCTACAACCTTCCTGGGAAGCCCCTTCCAGTGCTCTGTCACTCTCACTGGGAAGAAGGTCCTTCTCATACTGATGTGGAACGTCCTGTGTTCCAGCTGGCACCAATCGCCCCTTGTCCTATCATTAGATAACCTGAGCGGAGCCTGGCTCCAACCTCCTGACACCCACCCTTCACATATTTATAATAATTAAAATCAGTCTCATTTGTTACAAGCTCAAGAGACCCAGCTCCCTCAGCCTTTCCTCATCAGGGAGATGCTGCACTCTCTTCACCATCTTTGTGGCTCTGTGCTGGACTTCTCTCTCAAGCAGTTCTGCTTAAACTCCTTGTGCCTTGGATTTTAACATGAAGATCTTGCTTTTGTCTGGTTTCTAGAGAAATATAGTTTTACCCTAAGTGTGTTATGCACTTGATGTATCCGCCATGAATGGAGCCTAAGTGAGGGCTGATGCCTTTTGTGCCACCTTAATACAAATAACTTACAGGAATATGCTGCTACTGCCAGTGCAAGCTTTTTCCTGGGGCATTTTCTACTTTATTTGTTCCACATATTGATTTTAAGATAAACATAATCATTTATCAGCTGTCCTTTTTCTATTCTTCAGAAAGGTTTTTAACCTCCCACATTTCTGAAACTAGGACATTTTACTTTTTACTTCTGCCAGAGGTGAGACATCTACTCTGAAAGGCTTTGAACTAATCTCTCTTTGAGTTTGGATAGCTTTTAATTAATTGAAGCAACAGGCTTAACCTCAGTTTTCTGTCTGAGAGAATAACTTAGTGTTGCAGCTGAACATATAAGCAGGTTGAATTTCATTCTTTATAAAATAGTCATCATAAATTTACCTGTGACTGCTGTTATTGGATATTAAAAAAAACAGTTAAAAAAACTTCTACTGTAGCTTAGAGCTGAAGTTTAAAGTGGTCATTCCTGCTGTGAGATTGAAGAGGTATGTGATAATAATCAGAAGTAAATAAGAATAATATATGGGTTGTCAAATCACTTCATATAAGAGTAGCTGAAATTATGGTCTAGGCTCTCCCAAGGATCCGTCACAGTCATTAATAGTATTTCCTCTTGCTCGAGATTAGGGATTTTGTGTTAATGCTACCTTGTATTTGCAGCTGATAAGAGTCTGGGAAAACAATGCGATCAATAAATATGTTGAAAACCGTGCAAGAACTTTGGTAAATTCATATTCTGCAAGGGTTATCGCAGACAGGTGTCAAAAGAACAAGACTATCAATTCAGTGAAATCTGTAAAATAGTCAAATGCGCATATATCGTCAGCCTTGGCTGCAGTATTATCTCCCTTTCTTATCAGACAGAAGCCCTGTTTGTCTGTAAAAATGATGGCTCTGTGGTAGTCATTTCCATGTGAGTAGAAGTTATGCCAAAAGAGTATGCTGGATATACAGGAGCTGAGGTTTTATTTGTTAATTTGTTTCCCTCTTTCTTTGAAAAGAATCTGGTGGTGGTGTCTGATTTTTAGGCTGATGTGTCTTCCAATGTGTTTGCAGAATGGGATTGCCACAGGTTGAATAAATCTGTCCCAGTATCACAGTACATTAGGGATTGGAAGGGACCTCGAAAGATCAAGTCCAATCCCCCTGCCAGAGCAGGACAATCTAGACCAAGTCACACAGGAACATATCCAGGCGGGTTATTCTACTAATATTGTCTGTGCTGTAAAGTAATTTGAGTGGGAAAGGAAGTGTGATGTTGTAGCAGGTAGTACTAAAACATGTTGTTTTGCTCAGCAGTTAAATTTCATGGGGAGCATCATCCCCACTTGTTGGGTAGCTGCTATTACTTTTATGAAACCTGTGGAGTTGATAGTTAACCTTTTTCTAGGTGGAGAAATGCATTTTCTCAGAGTACCTCAGACTTCACAACCCCCCTGGGCAGCCCCCTCCAGTGCTCTGTCACCATCACTGGGAAGAAGTTCCTTCTCATCTTAATGTGGAACATTCTGTGTTCCAGCTTACACCCATTGCCCCTTGTCCTGTCATTAGATGACACTGAGAAGAGCCTGTATTAATTACTAACTCAAGCTGTTTATTTGCACTCTTGAATCTGAAAGCTCAGGATTTGAGTTTTTGCCTTGAGATCCTTCTCTTGTAACCAGCCGTCCCTGCTGACCCTCAACTCAGTGAGGAGCACGTTTCCAAATTAGCTTTTATTCACTGACATGGAGTTTAGAAAGAGAAGCTTCTGCTTGATCCTCTGGAAGTATCATTTTGTACCTTTATTTGGGCTATCAGGACACTTTCCCAGCTTTGTGTAATCCCAATAGTTGACCACGAATAGTTTCCAGGAATTCTAGCGTTGAAGATACAACATCTGTCTATTCAGAGGTTATTTCCAATGAACAAGTCTTTCAGTCTGGTTTTCAGATATTTATTTTTTTGTGTATAATTACTTAATGTTATGTAAATACCTTGGATATCCCAGGACACTCATGTGGTTAGAATAAATAATACGTATTCTGCTGCGATGCTGTACCTTGGATTAGTTTGGTTATTGTGTCTAGTTTTGGGCACCTCAATAGAAGAGAGATGTGGAAGTGCTGGAGCAGGTGCAGAGGAGGGCAACTAAGCTGGCGGGGGGCCTGGAGATTCTTATGAGGAAAGATTGAAAGAGCAGGGGCTCTTTAGATTGAAGAAGAGGAAGCTGAGAAAGGACCTCATCACTCTCTACAACTACCTGAAAGGTTGTTATGGAGAGGTTGGTGCTGGTCTCTTCTCAGAAGCATTAGTGAATGGGTGATTTAGGGAATGGGTTCCAGCTACAACAGGGTAGGTTTAGACTTGACATCAGGAAAAATTTTTTCACAGAAAAGGTGGGTCAGGCTCTGGAGTGGGCTTCCCAGGGAGGTGATTGAGTTGCCATCCCTGCATGTGTTCAAAGATCATTTGGATGAGCTGTTGAGGGATGTGGTTTAGGGGTGAACTTGTAAAGTGAAGTAGATGGTCGGAATTGATGATCCCAGGGATCTTTTTCAACCTGAGTGATTCTGTGATTTACTCCCTGGCTCTGTTGTGAAGCCTTCATTTTTCCCAGGAAATAGTTCACACTGTTCAGTCCTCTCTGCCCACTTCTAGATTGTCTTCATGATTGTTCCAACTCCAGGCAACTGGAAAACTATCCTAGTTACGACTGCTACAGTAACTTTTTATTCATTTCCCAACATTGTTTTCCCTTCAGCTGTTTTTTTTTTTTTCCTCAAATTAAGTTCATGATGGGGTAAAAGACTTAAAATAGCTCTTGCTGCTGCAGTAAATGAAACATTACATTATTAAATGTGTTTACATTTTGTGCTCAGATTCTTAAGGATGGTAGGTACAAAATTATATGCCACAAGAATTTCCTTTCAGCAGCATCGTTAATATATAATTACATTCATGATATTAAATTGCAAATTGAGGAAAAAAAACATCTGTAGTGGCAAAGATCGTACTGATATCTGTTCTAGTATGAGAGCAGCAATAGCCATTGTTGAAAATCCTTAGTGATCATTTTCAACTTTACTGATTCTCTGGTAAAGAGCTAAAGGTGCTTTAGAAGTTTGTGGGTTCACAAACATGCAGCAGCTGTTGTTGTAGGAAGTCTCTGCTGCTAGAGACCAACATTTTTTCCTTCCATCACAAAACTAGGGGATGATTGTCCTCCTGTACTCAGCACTGGTGAGGCCGTATCTTGAGTACTGGGTCCAGTTTTGGGTACCTCAGTACAAGAGAGACACCGAGGTGCTGGAGTGAGTGCACAGGAGGGCAACGAAGCTGGTGAAGGGCCTGGAGCATAAATCTTATGAGGAGAGATTGAAAGAGTTGGAGCTGTTTAGTTTGAGAAAGAGGAGGCTTAGAGGAGACCTCATCGCTCTCTACAACTATCTGAAGGGACACTGTGGAGGTGTTGGTGCTGGTCTCTTCTCACAGGTCATTAGTGACAGAACCAGAGGGAAGGGCTTCAAGCTTCAACAAGGTAGGTTTAGATTGGACATCAGGAAGAAATTTTTGATGGAGTCAGTGGTCAGGCACTGGAATGGGCTGCCTAGGGTGGTGGTGGAGTCCCCATCCCTGAGTGAGTTTAAAAGACACTTAGATGTGGTGTTGGGGGATCTGGTTTAGGACTGAACTTGTAGAGTAGGGTTGATGGTTGGGCTCAATGAGCCCAAGGGTTTTTTCCAACCTGAATGATTCTGTGATTCTAAACTAGGGTTTGAAAGTGTTTCAAAGACCTTGGCTGTTATGGATTAGTTTGTGCACTATGTTTGTGCTTCCTTGGGAACCTAAAAATGGAAAAAGGGAAGATCTTTTTTTCCTTAAGATCTGTTTTTCTTACACTGGGAAAAGCCGGGATGCAGAATATTTAATAGCTTTGCTTTTTGTTTCTTGAGTTGTGGATGAAATGGTTTATTGTTGCCTTTAGAAACTGTTTCATTTTATGCAACTGAGTTTAAGACTGTTTTGTGTTACAGCATGACTGAAATATGTGGACTATCTCTCCCTTCTTTTTTTGGTATTCCTGTGGGATGAGGCATAGCAATGCGTGCCGCAAGAGGGATTTGAGTTTGTCTCTGTCAACATACCAAAAAAGATTGGGTTTTTGTTTTAATCTAAGAGAGTCAAGAACAGGGCAGGGTAAAGTATGACTTGACTGTTTTGAAATGTCAAGAAATTGTTACAGTTTGAGAGTCAATAATTTTTTAAAGAATTCCTTATTTATGCTACAAATCATTAGAGTTTGTGCCAAAAATGCCCAAAGAGCAGCAGCTGAGTGGAGAACAGAACATGTTTTGCTCTGTACCAAGCAGTCAGCCTTGTCTCGTAATGTGAAACAGCAGAAAAATTGAAGGGTATCCCTGTGGGTTAGCAGCAGTACAACTTGAGCTTGTGGGGGGATATACTTGTCGTTAGTTAAGAGCTCAAGAGAATTTATTCTGTTTCTCTAGTTAACCCTCTGTTTCCCTTGCTACTTACATATTTTCTCTGCAGTAGTTCATCTATTCTGTTTAAATCAGAGGTTACTTCTGTCTTGTAATGAAGTCTCACTTTGACAGTACTAAATCAGATCTTTGGGAGACAGTGTACAATTATTCGTCCACCCCAAAGCCCAAACTCATCACATGATGGTGGATCTCTTGCAGCATAGGCAACCTGACTTCTCCCTGGTGTTTCAGAGCCAGACTGACAGTTCACATCTCACCCCTGAGCTCCCTCATTGCCTTTTCCTTGTGGCTGATGTTACCTGACTTGGAGTGTAGCATTGTGAGCTCCGTGAGAGCTTGAGGATATGTTTTGATGAGAAGACAGCCGAGCCATTAACAGCTTCCTGTTGAAAAAGGGAACTTCACTGAGCTGATCCGGACCTTCAGTGGCAGAAAATGAAGGCAGCAAAGGCAGCCTCTGACCTTAGGTGGCAGCAGGCAATTAGGTTTGCTCCTCTGCTTTCACCAGATTGCACCTGCAGAAGAGAAGTCTGTGAGTCTACAGTGATGATTTGTGTGAGCTGGACCCCTTTCGGAAAGGCAGCATTTGCTGGGTGAAAAGCTCAGCCGTGTACTCTAGCAATTTTTCAATTAAACTCCAGAAAATTGCTTTTGTTTCACCATGACGTCTCCAAGTCCAGAACTGCATGCTGTGTGATTCTCTATGCAGTGATCTGACTTCTGGAGGAAGATTAAAAAACCCAAAAGCCTGCCTATCATTATCTTACCTTACCAATGAGTAGGTTTGCCGCTCTTAGGTGCACATTTCCACTCATCCAGGTCTGTTAAAGCCTTTCACTTGTAGGATTGCATTCAGCTGTGTAATGTGAGTGCTGTTCTGTGATGCTATGTTCACCAAGTTTCATTAGTTTCTTCTGTGCTTGCTGTTAGCAAGGGAGGAGAAACAGGTTTGGCACATTAAAATCCCTGCCAAATGTTTAATTTATTTTTTTTTTCTAAAGTAAGTTTAATTTTATCTTGTTAAGCTCTTTAAAGATAGAGTTAAGAAGAATTGAAACTCAAAAGACAGTTGTTACGATGCCATATCATTAACTTTGGGAGGAAAAACCTTTTTTCATTAAAACAAAAAATACGGCTATTGACTAGAATCTAAGAGTTTCTCTTACCTCCCTTCCCCCTTTTATTTTTCACTCAGATTATGTCTTAATTGCTAATTCTGCAGCTGCTTCAAAAGACACATCTCACTTGTCTTTAGAATTGTCGAGACACTTATAAACACTTAAAATGCTTTCTTACAAATAAGTTGTTCCGCTCCAAGTGGTTAATAGGGACATTTGCTTTGGCAAAGAATAGTTAGATTTGTTGATTCCATCTATTCACAAATAGGAGGTTTCTTTTCTAAATGAAGGGAACCTCAGAAGCTGAGATTGCTTATTGCTTTCAGTTTGTGCTTCAGATTTCCTCCGTTCACTTTGTACATAAAATATTAAGCATGTGATTGCTCTTCAAAACATTTTAATCAGAGCATTATAAAACACTAAATGCGTCTTAATTGCCCAGGAAACTTTGAGGATTTATTCTTGTGAACAACATGTGTGGCAGTTTCCTTACCATATGGTTTGGTTGCAGGAGTTAGCAGTAGAAAGGACCCTAACAGTTAGATGTCTCTACCTGGACTGGAGCTTGAAGGGGCTGTTTTACAAGGGAAGTTCTGTAATGAATCTTAACTACTCAACTTCCAGGTCTGGATGGCGGATTTTAGTTGTGATGATTCCTTCAAATGGTGAAGAAAAGCTAAATTTTGCTCCCAGGGAGGTAATGCAGGTTTTGAGGGGAAAGGCATGTTGAGCAAGTAGTTTTCTGATACGAAAGTTCAATGGCATTCTGTGTTGCTGTATCTTAGGAAGCTGTCATGAGTTGAAACCAAACCAAAACAGAAAGGCAGCCAGGCTTTGGGGTAGGGTCTCAGATAGATAGATAGAATTTACCAGACAATGGAGCAACTTAGAGAAAACAGAAGGGGTTTATTTAATCTACAACTACTTACAGAAAGAAAAAGCCCAAGCAAGTTAAAACATGTTTGTTTTGATAAAGACCTCGTCATAATGCCATTACATACATTTTCTGAGAAAAATGAACAATTATGTAAGCAGTCCTTGTCTTCCTGCTAGGGTCCCTTGGGCCGGAGATACACACGCAAGCACACACTTAATGACACAAGGGGAAGAGCCACCCCTCACCATCTCAGCTCTTGCGTTTTTCCTGAGCAATCTGACAAAGACTTAAGAGTTACAAGCCCTTTGAACTCAATTCTCCCACTTACTCAAAACATCTCCAGTTTTCTCAGTGGCAAAGTGACAGTTTCTTCTCTTGCTGTTCAGTCAAGGTAGCGATGGCCATATGGCTGGCCACATGTTGAGCGTACAATGGCGGTGGCCGTGTCCAGCAGGGACCTTCCTCCTCTGGGCCAGAAAGGTGATACCCAGAGCCTGTTCTCAGAGCACTGGAACAGGCTCCCCAGGGGGATCGTGGAGTCTCCTTCTCTGGGGACTTTCAAGGCCCGCCTGGATATGTTCCTCTGTGATCTGTGTTAGATAGTTTTG
>JAOXOE010027534.1:0-18184 GCA_028565055.1 Phoeniculus purpureus | reverse complement strand
CAGCACTGAGTCCTGGGAGACACCACTCATGACTGACCTCCAACTGGATTTAGCTCCATTGACCACAACTCTTTGGGCCCGGCCATCCAGCCGAGTACCTTCCTGTCCAAGCCATGGGCAGCCAGCTTATTCATTAGGATGTTGTGGGGAATGGTGTCAAAGGCATTACTGAAGTCCAGGTAGACCATCGACAGACTTTCCCTCATCCACTAAGCAGGTCACCTTATCATAGAATGAGGTCAGGTTTGTCAAGCTGGACCTGCCTCTCAGGAACCCATGCTGACTGAGCCTGATAGCCTGGTTGGCCTTTAATTGCTCCGTGATGGTTCTTGAGATAATCTGTTCCATAACCTTTCCTGGCACCAAGGTGAGACTGACAGGCCTGTAGTTGACAGGATCCTCTTTCTGGCCCTTATTGAAGACGGGTGTCACATCTGCCAGCTTCCAGTCCAATGAGATAACCCTGGTTGATCAAGATTGGTGAAAGATTATGGAGAGCGGCTTGGCAACCACATCCTCCAGCTCCCTCAGTACTCTAGGGTGTAATCCATCTGGCCCTATTGATTTATGAGCATCTAGCTCATGTAGGAGATTCATAACCATTTCCTCATGGATTATGAGAGGCCTATTTAGCTACTGAATGGAAGGGAGGGAAGGGAGAGAAGTGAGAAGACTTATTGGAATGGCTATATGTAAAATTGTATCAGTTGGGTAGCAAAGATTTATATAAGGAAGCCATTGGTTGAAGGTGGCTTGTAATTCAAGGATTATTTGATACCATTATTTCAGAATGCATTCAGTCTAAAACCCATCTGGGAAACCCCCCACGAGTCCTCCTTTACACCTGAATGATGGTGAAAGACAGTGGGTCACCCGGCAAGTACACTGCATAAGCCCTTTTCCAGCTCTTAAAGGGAAAACAATGTATGTTAGCAGGGATCAAGATAACTTTGGGATAAACACAGGCAAAAGCCATACCACAGGCTATATGGGAGATAAGACAGCAATATCATACCAATGCCAGATAACTTGTTCCATCTTTATGATCAATTTCTGGTTATGTATCTATGTATAGGTATCCCAGCTGTTAGGTCACTCGTTGTAGGACTCATATACTCAGTTATCAAATGCACCACTGTTGGTATGGTTTGCTAATTCCCTTAGAATATTTTTGGCATTGTACTAGATAGAAACTTATTTCCTCTACACTGCTGTCAGAATGATGGGGTCTTGTAAAGAATTCCCCAGTTTGGCCTGAAAGTTGATACAAGGATTTAAAGAACCAGAGGATAAGTGCTGTTTTCCCTGGTTCTGCATCAGAAGGATTCGTTAACCAAACAAAGGGGAGAGCTGCATGAGGATAATTAAATCCTCGCAGCTGAATTAGACAAAAAACAGAAAGGGAAAGGATATCAGTTGAGTATCTAGTTTTGAGTCAACTTCCATGCAATATTACTTTTTTTTTTACTGTTCTGTAGCTGATACTCCTAGTGTGAAACCAAAAGATGTCACTTCTATTCCCATGCTGCACATTGGAACGTAGATGGGTGTGTACACATTTCTTAGCTATCGTACTGTCAAAGGAGCAGAGGGCATATGGGATGTTAACCTTAGCTAGAGGAGAATGCTGTGCAATTGTCCATGTCTCCACCTCTAAAAAGCAGCATGCAGAAAGTCTTCTGAGCCCTGCAAACAACTGATGGATTTGATTTTTTTTCCTGGAAAACTTCAGCAGTATAGTCCTCAAGACTCACAGGGTGAGGGAAATGCCTTACCTATATAATTTTGTGCAAATTGTATTATTACGAGCAATAGAGACAGCAATTGTAAAATGTACAGACCTTTATGCCCTTGTCCTTTCCCCCCTGTTTCCTCTCCCCCCACTTTTCCTCCTTCCTACCCCACTCCCCTGAAAGGTGCTCTTGAACTGAAATACTTCCTAATGGGTGTAAAGCAAAAAGTTCAGAATCTCTGTAAGATGAAAATGCGACCCAGATAGGTTTAGTTTGGAAAGCTCCTCATAAGCATGCACTGGCATTGTGGTGAATGAATGAGGTGAGGTAGAAGAGAGAGGACACCGCAGGGAAGGAGAGCTTTTTGCTAAGATAGAGCTGATGCACATCCAGCTGCAGGGATATAAAATGATTTTTCAGATTGTCTGTCACACCTGGGTGGAAATCTGGAGCCAATGTACAAAGTGAAGCAAATGCCACAGCAGTAATCAGAGTGGTTGTGGCAGTAAAGCTCAGACACTTGAGGGGTAAAGGAGAAAATTCCCACAGAACAATCTCTGCCTCATCTTCTCAGCCCTTCCTCAAGATATTTCTCATATTCTTTTTTGTTATTACATTGATATCAAGAGATGAAAACTACATTTTAAAGAATCAAAATCTAAGTTTGTATCTGCTTTAAAAGCATTGTTTAAACACATCTGGGTATTTTAGAGCTGTGACATTACTGAGGAGACTGGAGTGCAGTATCTTATTAACCTTTGTGAGCTGTTAATGCCAGAGCTCCATGGTGATGCCTGGCCATGGCTGTCCTGTGTCTGGGGTGAGGTGGTAACCAGGGTTGGTGCTGGCTGTGTTATGCCTGGAGAAGCCTGAGCTGAGCCACATCTCACAGTTTCTCAAGAAACACAGATTTCCTTTTGACTCATCTCAGAGTAAAGCATGAGGCATGGCCATGAGCATGGGAATGACATGGGGAAGCTCTTTCCTGTACTGGCAGCGATTAAGAATGAACTCTCACTTGGAAGCATTATTGTTTTTATGACAATTATTCCTTATTTTATTTATTAAGCTACTATCTAATGGAAGTTATAAACTTCTAAAACATAAACTTAACACAGAATTGTTTTTAGTACAGAGATTCTAACATATATTACACTAATACCTGAGATATTTTACGCTAATAACTAGTATGTTTAAACGTACAAACTTCTCCCAACACACAAGTTCTAGTTTTTTATCAACTTTCCCGTCTCTTTAGTCAGTCAGTGGCTGCTGCTGTTATCCCCTGGCAGATGTAGTGCCTCCTGTGACAGGGGTCGTGAGCCACCCATTTCAGAATAGCTTTGAAAACAGCTGCTTCTTGCTTTGTGTGGAGCTCGTCCAGCTCGATGATGTTCTTCAGCTCCTGGACGGTGAGAGCCAGAAACTCACTGGACACCTCTGTGAGCTCCTCAAAGTGGTGGAGGACGAGCTCCCGGGCGGCGTTGCTGACCTCGGGACAGTGGTATGTGGTGGTGAGTTTCCAAAGGCCAAGACAGTTTTCCAGGCACAGCTGGGATTTCAAGAACTCGCTGCACAGCTGGATCAGGCCCAGGACACCGAGGTAGTCCGCAGCAATGAGGAGGCTCTGCACGTTCTCTGCCGTGACAGGGACTGTGCCGAGGTAGGCAAAGTCGATGACCTGAGACATCATCTCGGCCGAAATTCCAGGGATCCTGTATGCTGTCTTCTGTGCGCTGTAGCTGCACCTTGTAAACAGCACCCTGAAACAAAGCAAAGCAGTGCTGGGGTGAGGAGCAGCTGTGCTGTGTGAGACCTAGAGCCTGCTGTCGTTGGAGCCTTTTCCCTGGGCACCAGTTGGGGCACTGGCAGTAGCCACTCTTGGAGCCTGCGTAGTTTGTTGATCCGTGTTGCACCAGCTGCTGGTGGGCAGAGAGAGCAGTGTGAGTGGCCCCCCTGCTTTGACAAGGAACTCGGAGAAGAGAATGATGGGGTGTGGGGAAGAGAAGCCTCTGAGGCGAGGGCAGGTGGGCCAGGCTGGCCACTCTCCCAGTCCTGCCCTGGGCCTGGGGGTTCTTCGGCCATAGCTCCTAGAGCTGGTGTTGGGGACTAGATTAATTCTGGTGTTCAGGAAATCCCGTTAGACCTCAGCCCATGTTGTGTTGAGCGCTGACCTGAAATAGTTGCTGCAGCCACCCAGGATGATCCTGTGAGCCTTGAACTGGGCTCCTCCTGCGCAGATCACCACATTGCAGAGCTCGCCTGGCTGCGGCATCTCATTCCTGGTTTTGTAGACCTGCTGTCGCCACTCCACCAGTGAACAGCTGCCGGCTGCCATGCTCCTAGTGCCTGGTTTGTGGTGCCCAGGCAGTGGGAAGTGCTGCTGCCAGAGGCCGTCCTGAGGCACTGCTTGCCCTCCGGGATTCTCTCCTAGACACCCTGCGTCCGGCACTGTGATGTCACTGAAGTCTTGGGGTGAGATGGAGCGCTGCCGTGGCTCCTCACTGGCTTCACTCATGGCCAATTGCTTTCCCTATTCAGCCAACTAGTACACAGTGGTTTAACAGGGATGGACTACAAGAGGCTCAGGGGAACCAACACAGCTCCTGGAGCGGAGTCTGGTGCCCTGATTGCTCCACTTCAGAGCAGTGCAGCCCAGTTGCCCCTTCGTGCCCTGTAGGTCAGAGCTGAACCGGGCAAGCAGGATGTTTTCTCAGAGCATTTTTGTGGCAGGCAGAGACTTGAGTGTGGATGGCTGTTGATGCTTGAGCATGTGCCTTGGGTGTGGGTCTCAAGTGTTGTGGCACCAAAGCATCTCCTGTCCTAAAGGCACCCCAGGCACAAAGGGCAGGTCCAGCGCAGACTCAGGCATGATTTGAGGGAAGTTTTGGTGCTACGTCTGGCACTGCTGAAAAATCAGCTTCTAGTGCTTTGGCCTTTACTGGGAGAACTAAGTTGGTGGTAGAGTTATTTTTATTGGCCAGATGTGCCCAGACAGTGTCTTTCCTTTTTATTTTGTTTCTCTTCCTCCTTTATTGTTCCCGTTATTTCTTGATTGGAGGTGGCAATGCCAATCTGCTGCCTACTGATTTCTTTCTCCAGTCTTGGTGCTTTGAAACTTCAGTAGCAGATACTGGGCTCTCACCAATGTGAATGCAGCTGGCAGTAGAAGGAAGGAAGCAACCAGTGTTGCTGGTGAAATGGGAATTCAGTAGTCCGGGGTTTATTTCCACTGCAGAAATATATTTCCCATGGGTAGTAAAGAAAACTGAGGCTCTAACTCTTTTAATCGTTTGTTTGTCAGGGCAGTCCCTTCAGGCTTTCCAGGTATTGTGGCAGTGCTTTGTGAAAAGTTGCTTTGGCTTTGAGGAGCAGGAAAGGGCAGGTGTTAGGCTGTTTTTGAAGGGAAAACTGCAGCCCTGCAACCCCTGGCTAAAGCCTGACATTAACAGAGGTTTTCTTGCTTGTGGTCTATAGATTACTGGCAATGAGGCTCAGCTGAATGCAGCCTTGGAGGTAGAGAGCTGCCGGTCAGGAGAGATGTGGTGCTCTGCCAGAAGACCAGCTGTTGGAGCTGGTCATCAGCTCTTTCTGCAGCTCATAAAATACACATTTTAAATAATCCTTCTTTCTCCAAGGATGCTTCAGTAGCATTCAGACAATGTTCTGAACCATTGCTTACCCCAGTTCTTACCTCCAGCAATTGGTCTAACAAATCAGCCTTCTCAATTTCCTGAGCCATTTCCTGCCTCACAGCATAACTGTGCGTGGCTGTTCCTCATTTGACAGCAGTATGTACCTCCAGGCAGTGGGGCTTTTCAGTCTAGGATTGACTAAACTGAAACTGCGACAAATGTCGCTGCTTTTGTGAGGACTGATAGAGAGTTTGTCTGGCTTGGAGCTTCATCACCTGAATAGCCTGTCACTGTTCCCTTCATCCCCTGGATAGCCTGTCACTGGCTGCTGGTGGAGGAAAATGTGAAGCTTTGTCAAAGGTGCTGCTCTTGAATCCCTCTCTTTTCCTATGGAGAAGGAGTGCAGAACTGCAGTAGTGTGGGGCTGTGTTTTGTTCTGCACATTTGGGTTGCACTGGAGAGCAGCTGTCAGGGAAGCCTTATTCACACCAACGTTGCCCAAGCTGCCCAAGCTGTCGGCAGCTGTGGTTTGAGATATCCACATCTGTGCTCCTGACATGGATCCAGGCTACTAGCCTACTTGTGCAAGAGGTTAATTCCAGTGATAATAAGCCTGAAGGTCGTAGCTCTACAGTCACCTTGTCACAGTTCAGGTTCTGTCACGTTTCTGACTGTACGTGCTCCCCTTCTCCCTTTCCACCCTCAGGCCGAGCCATTAGCACCTCTCCGTTTTCCCTTTGGCGGGGGAGGGAGGGCACAGGAATCGTGCCGTGGTGCGATCCCACACGGGGCTGGGGCGGTTGGGGCGGGGGAGTCGTTGCTTACGGCGCAAACTCTGGTCTCTTCCCCTCGGCGTTTCCCGTGCCGTGCCGTGGATTCTCCTGCCCTTCGCCTCTCCGTTTCCCCTTGCGCGGCAGAGGGAGCAGCTGGTGCAGCGCCGGGCTAACAGCAGGCAGCGCGTGCAGCGCGGCGCTTGGCGGTGGTGGCGGAGGGCGCGGCGGCGGTGATGGGGCGACGCGGCGGGCGCTGCCGAGCCTTTGCCGTTCCCCTGTGCGCTGCTGGCGCGGCAGCTGTTGGTGGCGGCAGAGCGGAGGGGCTGCGTTGCGGCGCGCGACAAGGCGGCGCTTGGGCTCCTCGTGCCTTCCGCTGTCTCGTGCCTGCTCGTCTCCCGACGCAGCAGAGGGCGGCGGAGGCAAAGTGACCCGGACAGCGGCGGCAGCGGCGGAGCTCGAAAGAGGCGGCGGCTCGGTTGTCGGTGCATCCAGCAGTGCCCTGCCGCACTACCCACCGGCTGGTGTTAATTTTACCTGCCTGGGGGTTGTAAGCATTTGTCTGCATTGAGTTTAAGTACTTTTTTTGAAACACTGGTCTTCAGAGTTTCCTGTTTCCAGCATGCAGAGTTTAAATAAGATTACTGGGCTTTTTTCTGTTTGAATTAACATGCTTTACATGAATAGTTTTATAGTAAGTGCCAACACGTGCAAAACCTTAGGTAAGTACTGTGCGTCATCACATGTTGCCAGAAGCTAGAAGAATGTGATGAGGCAAGTGTGCCTTAGTATGTAGTTTTCCTTAAACAGTACTAAATAACTGCTGGAAGTAGAATAATGGCACATACAGACTTCTGTTCTTACCTAGTTTGGCTGCTCTGGCAGCAATTTTGCCCGGGATTGTGAAACCAAAGAACTTTTGAGCAAGATACATTTTCAAAGCATTGTCTCAATATTAGGTTATTTGGATCCTGTTAAGTCTCTAAAATTAGTGGCCTCATTTTCAAGTATACTGGATACTCTTGAAACCTAAATGATGTTTGATGACAGAAACACAGGAATGCTTGACATGTTTGTAAATCATGCCAATATATATAGGTGGCTAAATACGGATTTAGCAACCCATATTTCAATTCGTATTTATAAAGATCTTAGTCAGTCTTCTCACATAAATTGTGTTTGGTATTTTACGAGGAAAGAATATTCCTTTCTTCAAGACAGTGTATTAGTGGAACTCTCCTGTCTTTCCTGGCTTTGTCACTGATGTTATTCTTGAATTGAAAAGGGGGAAGGGAAAAGAAATCAATCAAGTAAACAAACCAGAAGGAGAAAAACCCAAAAAGCTGAAGCATCCTCTTTGATCTGTGCTAGTGTAACCATGATTAATCTGATCTGTGTGCCTGCAGTGTTCCAACGGCAACTGATAAATCTAGAGTAAAATCAGCCAGGACTGCTGTAAAACATCCGAGTGTCAAACCTAATTGTGAATCTTTGGTATTGATCACTCTTGCAGAACTGTGGTTGACTGCCTTGGTTGTAGAAGCCTTTTGTGAGTGTATACATTTATACAAACCTTGTCGCACAAGATTTTCAGTTTTGTTAATTTCACAAAATCCATGCAAGAATAATCTTTAATCATGAATTCTCATTAGTCTCCTTTTTACATATCACTAGCACCACCTAGACTGAATTCTTTAAGAAAGAATGTGAATTACCTTTTTTTCCCCCCAGAGGCAGTTTTTCTAAATGACTTTTTTTTTCATTTTAATGGAAAATTATATATTTTGTAAATCACACACAAATAAGCAAACATTCTAGTATTGTGGAATTTCAGTGTTGTTTCATTGTGGTATATTGTGTGTCTCAAAATTACTTACCTACGACTTTAGAGCTTTATATATATAAAGCAGATTCTGATGACAGCTTTATAAACTAATTTATCGAAACTGTTGTTTTAGAGAAAAGAAGAAATTAACTCTTTTATCTATACTTTAGACAGGTTTACACCTTGTTGTCCACTAGTCAGTTGTGCACAAAGTCATTTTGTGTGAGCAATTAAACACCTTTTTCTTTGGCCCTTTTTGTCTATCAAAACCATGGAAGTAAGATGTGTTTTTTAGCATCTATCATTTACATGCGTCCTTGGAGGAAAATAGGCCATGTTGAGACTGCCTGCCCCATTTCTACAGCAAGGCTAGTAAATGATAGCTCTGCCTCTTACACATAGGAAAAAGAGATGGGAAAAATAAAAAACAAGGACATTGTACTTGCTTCTCTATATCGTGATTGTAGTGTATGTTATGCTAAGTGTGTCTCATTGTTTTCTAGCTGTGACTAAGCGTCAATCCTAGCAAGTGTAGACTGCCTCAAATACTCACAGTACATATATGCACTTACACTGAAGTGTCTTCTGCCAAGACTGTGTTCTGAGTGCATTTGGTTTAATGCTTTGACAGGTAAAGTGCCAGACTTCTCTTGTTTTTGTCTCTAGGGGTATAGAAACTGCCAGGAGACTGCGCAAAGAAAGGCATAGACGTATTTGTGAAATAGATATATATGTTGTGGTGAACAGATAGAGGACTAGCTGAGCAGTGATAACATGAAGGAAAATAAGTAGAAATCTGTAATGCCATAGGAACCTTTGAGGGAACAATCTAGAGTATGTTGTAGCTAGTGAGCATGTTTCAAGTGTAGGTGTGTTTTGCATAGCCCAGTGTAAAATAACGATTTGTTTTCTGATGTATCAAATTTTGTATTTAAAGGACAAGCAATATGAATTTGTTAGATTGCTGCAATACCATTTTGTGAGTACTCTGTCAGTCTGTTAATATTTTAATTTTATGTAGTCACCAAAAGCCGTAGTAAAGGAGCAGGTCTTCCCTAGGTACCTAATTAGGTTGGGGACAACATAGCCCTGTCAAGCAGTTCCCATGAGGTGCTTATTCTTTTGGTCTTACAGAGTAAAAGCCACAGCAGTAGTTGTTTCCTGAAACTTGCCAAACTTAAAACACTTTTTCATAGAATTACAGAATTGTTTACATTGGAAAAGTCCTTTAAGACCATTGAGTTCAACCATTATACCAACTCTACTAAGCCCACTGCTAAGCCACTTCATTAAATACTGTATCTACAACTGTCTTAATTGTAGAATTTCTGTAGCCTTCATGGTGGTGTCAGTACCTTGTTAAATGCTTCTTTTGGCCTTTCTTCAAAAAGAAGAATGTTAGAATTGCCCTTTAGGAATGTAAAATTCCTTGATGGCATTATTAAGTGACTGGAATAAGCAGTGGAGGAGAGAGATGAGCATGTTCAGAGTCCATTGCAGAGATCCTGGTATAGTGTTGATTGCTTTTGCTCTTTTTGGCATTTTTTATTATTCTTATTAGTAATAGTTTCTTTTAAATAAACTGACATAAAAGGCTTTTTAATTAAGAACAAAACCAGAAGCCTGACCAAAAGAGAAAAAAGACTATCACTTCGTTGTCACTTCTGCTAGAAGGGCTTGTTTTAATGGATTTCCAGTGAATTGGTGATAAGAGAGCCTACTTTTATATATTATTCCTTTTTCTTCTCCAGAGTAATTCAGAATAGAATCTTTCATGTAGGGAAACTCAAGTCTAGCCTGTGAAGCAAGTGGAAGGACCACAAAATGTTTACTAGTCTGTGACTGGAAGTCTTTCTGCTGGTTTTGATGTTTTTCCAAGAGTATGATTGTCAGGTAATTTAAAGTGAGCAAGACAGAAAGGCTTTCAGATCTTTGGAAAAGTACAGTGACTTACTTGCTCTGGAGCAAAGATTCAGGATTATTATTGCCAAGAAAGCTTGGTAAGAAACACTAATTAAAGAAAAAATTGCGTAACTCAAAATAAACCTAGCTCATGAAGTGATGAAGATTAGGACTTTGTCTGCAATTAATAATTTTTTTGTAACCATATGTTCCTTCTACATTCTTCTACATTTCCCAAATATATACTTAGGCTTACTTCATGTTACTAGTATTCATGTTGAAACATTCGCTGACACAAAAAAGCCAAACTTATCACAGCCATCTTCTGTAATTAATGGAATAATTTCATGGTCATTAAAAATATTGCTTCTTCCATGGCCACCAAGAAGACTTAGAAGATCATTATTATGATTTCTGATTTTTTTCATTGAGTACTAAGTGGTTGGGTCCAATGCTCTGTCACCCTCACTGTAAAGAGGTTTCTTCTGATATTTACATGGAACCTCCTATGTTTCAGCTTACACCCATTGCCTCTTGTCCTATCACTAGATGACACTGAGAAGAGCCTGGCTCCATCCTCCTCACACCCACCCCTCCCATATTTATAGACATTAACGAGGTCACTCCTCAGTCTCCTCCAAGCTAAAGAGAACCAACTCCCTCAGCTTTTCCCCAGAAGGTACGTGTTCCACTTCCTTCATCATCCTCATTGCTCTACACTGGAGACACCTTCTAGCAGCTCCATGTACTTCTTGAACTGACGGGACCAGAACTGCGGCCTCGCTACTGCAGAGTAGAGGGGTAGAAGATCTTTTGATCTGCTAAACACCCCGCTTCTGATACACCCCAGGATGCTGTTGGCCCTCTTGGCCACAAGAGCACATTGGGCCATCCTGTTGCCCACTAGGACCTCAGGTCCCTTTCTCCTACACTGCTTGCCAACAGGTAAGTCCCCAGCCTATACTGGCACCTGGGGTTGTTCTTGCCCAGATGCAAGACTCTACACTTACCCTTGTTATAGTTCATTCCATTTCTCCCTGCCCAGCTCTCCAGCCTGTTCAGGTCTCGCTGAATGGCAGCACAGCCTGCTGGGGTGTTGGTGACACCACCCAGCTTTGTGTCATCAGCAAACCTGCTGACTGTGCACCCTAATTCCTCATCCAAGTCATTAGTGAATAGATTGAATAGCACTGGTCCCAGTACCAACTCTTGGGGGACTCCACTAGATACAACTAAACTCTGTCCCATTGATCGCTACTCTCTGGCTTGTATCCTGCCACCAGTTCATGATCCAACTCACTACCAGATCATCCAGTCCACACTGCCTCACTTTGGCTGCAAGGATGCCTTGTGAGACTGTGTCAAATGCCTTACTGAAGTCCAGGTAGACCACATCCACCACTCTGCCATCATCTATCTACCTGGTTATGCCCTCATAAAAGGCTATCAGGTTTATCAAGCATGACTTCCCCTTGGTGAAGCCATGCTGACTGTCCCTAATGACCCTCTTGTCCTTAATGTTCCTGGAGACAGTGTCTGGGACAAATTGTTCCATCACCTTTCCTGGGATGGGGGTGAGGCTGACCAGTCCCTGGGAATCACATCCTGCACCTTTCCCTAATAGCAAATGTTCCTCTGTGCCCCACTGTGCCTTTAACATTCAGACGCTTCCTTGCAACTTGTCCTGAGTGCTGTGGAAAATGCACTACTGATGATTCTGGGGAAATTACTTTCGCCTCCCTTGGCAGACAAATTTGTAAGGTTACAATTCCTCAAGCACATTTGTGGCTCAGCCAGACCATCTCAGCCAGTATTCCCATAGAACAAGATACCAGGTAGAGCCAAGACTTCAGCAGCAGAATCACAGGAAGTTTGATGTTGGAACGGACCTTGAAAGATCAGCTAGACCACAGGATGACCACAGCTGCAGGATCACCACAGTAGATTGGGTCACACAGGAATGCATCCACCCTGGTTTTTGTATATCTCCAGAGGAGAATCCACAACCTCTCTGGGCAGCCTATTCAGTGCTCTGTCACCCTCACTGTTTTTCCTTATGTTTAGATCACAGAATCACTCTGGCTGGAAAAGACCCCTGGGATCATCGATTCCAACCATCTACCCTACCTTACAAGTTCACCCCTAGACAATATCCCTCAACACCTCATCCAAACAATCTTTAAACACATCCAGGGATGGCAACTCAACTACCACCCTGGGAAGCCCATTCCAGTGCTTGACTACTCTTTCTGTGAAAAAATTCTTCCTAATATCTAGTCTAAACCTACACTGTTGTAACTTGAGCCCGTTCCCTCTTGTTTTATCACTAATTGCTTGTGAGAAGAGACCAACACCAACCTCTCCACAATGTCCTTTCAAGTAGTTGTAGAGAGTGATGAGGTCTCCTCTTAAATGGAACGCCCTGTGCTCCCGCTTGTACAGATTGCTCCTTGTTGTATCATTGGACATCACTGAGATGTCCAGGAGCGGGAGAGACATCTCTATGTCAGACTGAGTTTAGCATCTCATGTTCTACTGTAGCTTTACCATACTTCTCTGATCCTGCTGCTATGAGACATACTGCACAGTTTATCAATTACACAGCATATTAATAGTGAACATCCATAGTCTTGCCCTTGAGTTCCATTAGTTGTGTGTGGCACTTGTTTTTTGTTTGGTTTTTTTTTAATCCCAGTTTGTGTGGCACTTTTCCTTGCCTCATTCCTTTTGCATAATGCAAATGCTATTGTGGGTAGAAGCACAGTATTTCTGGATTAAGTGATCGTTACTAGAAGTCTGGTGTTTGATCAGGCAGTCTTAGAAGTGGGAAAGAAGTGCCTAAAACTCGTAGCCTGTACAGTTTCCCTGTCAAAGTCATTAGTTCTTTCCTGCACCCTGTGGGAAGTGCAGGTTGATGACTGAAGGATGTAGGATGCCTTCCATGCTGTCAGAATCTGCCACATGATCCCAGATTACTCTGTCAGCTTTTTTCAAATGCACCAGGAGACAGTTGCTAGGCTGACACCTGCACCTGGTTCCATACAGGCCAAAGTTCACTTTTTGTCCTTTTTTTCCAGTTAGGTCTCCAGCCACTCTTCCCCAAGCCTATAGCGTTGCCTGAGGTTGTAGTGACCAAAATGCAGGACCCAACACTTGGCCTTAGTGAAACTCATACAGCTGGACTCAGCCCATCAATCCCCAGTCTGTTAAGGTCCCTCTGTAAAGCCTTACTGCCCTCCAGCAGATCAACAATCCCTCCCAGCTTGCTGCCATCTGTGAACTTACTGAGGGTGCATTTGATCCCCTCATCGAGATCATTGATAAAGATATTAAATAGGAGGGGAATATCTTCTAATTATACTTAGAAGACAGAAATACTCAGGGCTGAAGTACTAGGGCAGCTAAAATCCAACCCCTGCGTTCTGTTTATGGAAAGCAAAAATTCAGCCTTTGAAGCGCTGCCCAGCCATTGCTTTACACTTGATGACCTTCAAGTCCTTCATTTCAACCTGCAGAGTGAGTGACCAGCCACATGAAGACAAGCAGTGCAGAGTAGCATTGAGTGTTACTGGTGAGTAGCTTCATCAGCAGGTTTTTCATACCAGATAGGGCATTAAAATGTCCATCTACTTCTTTAATGTGAGAAGGAAACTTGACACCTGGGACAGAGTATGGAAATAGAAGGCCAGGGCATCCTTCTCAAGAGTTATAATTCTGCTCAGAAGGGAAAAAAAAGGTAATATAATTTCTCTAAAAAAAACCCCATCTTGACACCCTGTTTAGAAAGAACAAATTTTAGCAGCTGTCTCTATATGCTCCATATCTTTATCATTACTCTGTGGTTTCAAGGCCTTGACATTGGAGTGAGCTCTGCACAAAGTCACACACCTTCAGGGGACTTTCAAAGGTCTGTCACTCAGCAGGCTGAAAACGACCTGCCAGGAGTGCAAGCAGTAACCCGTAAAGTGTATCAGCACTTTGTTCCTTGTCCAGCAAGGCAAGTAAGAAGACACATGTCTGAGTTGGCACTTACAAAACCTAAAGGCAGAGAGCACATGGTATTTGTTCTCTTGGCTTTTGACACCATTATAGTGCCAAATAAACTCATTCAGCTACTGTTTACAGTAAGTCAGGCCACAGCAGAACTCCCCAGTGACCAAAAGAAAACACCTGATACGGTCTGCATCGGAGCAAATGTAAGACTCGGTGTGTGGGCAGCTTCCAGCTAGTAAATTCTTATCTAAAGAGCAGCTTATTTCACACTCCTTTTGAAACCAAAAGGCAGAGAGGGTACAATGGATCTGTGAAAGGCAGTGGATGAAACACAGCTCTTTAAAACAGACTGCCTTTAGCAGACTATTTGTCACAGAATCATAGAATGCTTTGGGTCGTAAAGGACCTCTGAAGCTCTTCTAGTCCAATCCCTTTGCCGTAAGGAGGGATACCTTTGACTAGATTAAGTTATTCAGAGCCCTCTCCAACCTGACCTTGAATGTCTCCAAGGGTGGGCCCTCCATCACAGCCCTTGGGCAGCCTGTTCCAGTGTTTCACCACCCTCACTGTAAAAAATATTTCTTCATATCCAGACTAAATCTTTCCTTTCAGCTTAAACAACAACAACAAAATAGCCTTTTTTCTGTCTGCTGAAAATTCCGTCTTTATTGTAGGCTCCCTTTAAGTACTGAAAGGCTGCAATGAGGTCTTAAAGCCTTCTCCAGGTTGAACACCTCCAAATCTCACAGATTGTCCTCATAGCAGGGGTGCTTCAGCCCCCTGATTGTTTTTGTGGCCCTCCTCTAAATCCCTTCTAATAGGCTAAAGTCCTTCTTGTGCTGAGGACTGCAGAGCCGGACATAGTACTCCAGGTGGGGTCTTACCAGAGCAGAGTGGAGGGGCAAAATCATATCCGCTGCTGGCCACACTTTTGGTGCAGCCCAGAATGCGATTTGCCTTCTGGGATACAAGAACACATTGTTGGCTCTTGTCTGATTTGTTGTTGACCAGTACCCCCAAATCTTTCTCTGCAGGGCTGCTCTCAATCACACTGTCCCCCAGCCTGAATCGATATAGAGGATTGCTTCTGCCCAGATGCAGGACCTTGCACTTGGCCTTTAATGAGTTTCACACAGTCTCTTTCCTTCAGGTCCCTCTGGATGGCATTCTGTCCCGCTGGCATTCTGGCCTGGCTGGGACCACTTGGAAAGAATTAAATAGTCTGCCAAGCTACAAGGATCTAGTCCACGGGAGCAATTTAAGGAAATAAATGTAAAATTACCTAGAGGATAGAACCTATCTTGCAGTCTAAAAGCTGATGCCTGTAGTATTGCTTTGGTTCTTACTCAGCACCTCTGAAACCACTGTGTTCAGGAAACACCTTTATTGCTAGTCTGTACCATTTAGCTGATGGGTCTCCTGTCACTTGAAGCACAACTACCTTTGAAGCACAACTCTTCCAATCTGCAGTGATCTTGTGAATTATTTTAACAATTTTTATCTCTGTTTTTTCTTTATTTTTAACTGTTCTTGGGAATTTTCATGTAACGAGTGGTAATAAAACTTACTCTTCTTTAGTCCAGTGAAGTCTTGTGACTAATATCCTTATTAAATTGACCCCTGGCTCGTTTACTTTAGGAGCCCTTGTTTGGCTGTGGTACAGCAAATGTTATTGTAATCAAGGTGAAGAAAGATGCAACTGAGGCCTTTGAGGGTCTTTTTATGATGTTGCAATGAAAGGCTGAGGGAGCTGGGTCTCTTTAGCTTGGAGAAGAGGAGACTGAGGGGTGACCTTGTTAATCTGTGTAAATATGTGAAGTCTGGGTGTCAGGTGGATGCAGCCAGGCTCTTCTCAATGTCATCTAATGACAGGACAAGGGGAAATGGGTGTAAGCTGGAACATAGGAGGTTCCATATAAATATCAGAACTTCTTCACAGTGAGGGTGATGAAGCACTGGAATGGGCTGCCCAGGGGGGTTGTGGAGTCTCCTTCTCTGGAGATTTTAAAATCTGCCAGGATATGTTCGCGTGCCACTTGGTCTAGGTGACCCTGCTGTGGGAGGGGGATGGACTGGATGATCTTTCAAGGTCCCGGCCAATCCCTGATGTTCTGTGATTCTGTGACATCACAGTCGAGGCTTATCATATTACAGTCTGCCAGTATGACATCACTGAGGCATGATGTCATAGCGGATAACATCACTGTACGATGACATCACAGTCAATGCTTTTGACATCATAGTCCAAAAGCTGGATCTCTTTAGTTTGGAGAAGAGGAGATGTCTAGGTGATCCTGCTCTGGCCGGGGGATTGGACTAGATGATCTTTCGAGGTCCCTTTCAATCCCTAATGTTCTGTGATTCTGTGATTCTATGATTCTGTGATTCTGTGGGTGTGGGTTAGAGGAAGCCTTTACCACTGCAACCCTTGAAGGGAGGATTTGGGTCTCAAGACTTTACAATGCATTAGGGCTATATTCTGTTCCCCAAAATATGCAATTTCTCCAGGAAATTCTTACATAACAAAATCTGATTGTAAAAGCTCTGTCTTTATATGAATGAGAAGGCAGGAATACCTTTCATAGAATCATAGAATGTTCTTGGCTGGAAGGGACCTCTAGAGGTCATCTAGTCCAACCTCCCTATACAGGGACAACTCTACCTAGGTCAGGCCACTCAGAGTCTCATCAAGCTTGATCTTAAATTACTCCAGGGATGGGGCCTCCACCAACCCCCAGACAGCCCATTTCAGCGTTAAACCACCCTCACACTGAAGAACTTTTTTCTAATATCCAGCCTAAATCTATCCTTTCCCAGCTTGAACCCATTGCTCCTTGTCCTATCCATACAAACCATCTTGAAAAGACCTTCCCCTGCCTTCATGTAGGGCCCCTCTGGTACTCAAAGGTCAACAGAAGGTCCCTCCAGATCCTTCTTTTCTCCAGGCTGAACAGCCCCAACTATCTCAGCCTGTCCTCATATAAGAGATGCTCCATCTCCTTGATCATTTTAGTGGCTGTCCTCTGGATGCGTCCAGTCTGTCTACTCCAGGTGAGGTCTCACCAGAGCAGAGGGGCAGTCACCTCTCTTGGTATGCTGGCCACAGTCCTTTCGATGCAGCCCAGAATGGGATTGGTCTTCTGGGCTGTGATTGCACACTGGTGGCTCATATCTTTCTCACTGTCTTTCTTCTGCAAGCACTTTGTTTTACGCAAACTGCCTCTGACCAAAGTAACTATCTTCCTAGATCTCTTAGCTTTAAGTCTTGCTTGTCCTGATTTTGTTTGAAAACGTAATATCAGTGTGTCTTCTTTAATAGCATTAGTCCTTGGGATATTTTTTCCCTCACTTCTTTCAGTTGCTGTAAGTTGTTTTTCTTTCACTTTAATAAAATTCACCCCCTCTATGTAATTATACGTGGAAAAGAGACTGAACTAGACATGTAATTCAGTACTAGCTTTGATCACAACCATTCAGTTAAGCCTTTCTCTTCTTAATGGCTTGTATCCTATTCTTCTATTTGCTGTTTTACTTCTTCTCTGACGTAACATTCTGTCAGCGCGGTGACTTAATTCCTGCAAAACAGTTTTATGAATTTCTTATTGTTTGGAGGCTTATTTCACTTAAAAGTGATTGTTATTTGTCAGTTTGTTAATCCACTTTTCCCTTTGCACAACCCCCTTACCTGGTAGTATGGGGCTTCACAAGGCCCTAGGTAAAATTCCAGTTACTCTTGATAAGAGAAAATAGCCAAAACTGCCTTTAGGTTCTCATGATCCATTGTGAGCTTTATAAGCAAAGCTCTGAGACATTGCCTTGCTGTGTGAGGTCTGTGGTTCTCCCCTGACTGTGACTGCAACCTGGTCTAGGGGACTTTTGAACCACAATCTTTGAGAGACTACAGCATGTGCCAAAATACATAATTTTCATCTGTCACATGTTCCATGCTTTTAGAATAGTTAATCTGGTCTGCTTGGATAGTGTTAGGGTTGTGATATTTGAGTGCTGATTAGTTAAATTTGCTGCTGAATCTACTGTCGAGCTGTCGAGCCGCACCCAGAGAGTGGTTGTCGATGGGTCCATGTCCAAGTGGAGGCCAGTGACAAGTGGTGTCCCTCAGGAATCAGTCCTGGGACCAGTCTTGCTCAACATCTTTCTCGGTGACATGGACAGAGGCATTGAGTGCAACCTCAGCAAGTTTGCTGATGACTCCAAGCTGTGTGGTGCAGCAGACACGCTGGAGGGCAGCGATGCCATCCAGAGGGACCTGGACAGGCTGGAGAGGTGGGCACAAGCCAACCTGATGGGGTTCAACAAGACCAAGTG
>JAOXOE010027533.1:0-18186 GCA_028565055.1 Phoeniculus purpureus | reverse complement strand
CCTGCTGTGGCAGGGGGATTGGACTAGATGATCTTTCGAGGTTCCTTCCAGTCCCTAATGTTCTGTGATTCTGTGATTCTACACTCCCTTTGCTCTGCACAAGCTTCCCATAATCATCCTAACTCCAGGGAGATGCAAAATCCCTGTCAAGAAAATCCTGCAGTATCTCTGCTTCCAGTGGATGGTATAGATGCTGTGCTATAGCGTGTGATGATGACATCCAACATGTTTCTGCTCAGTGGATAGAACAGGTTACTCCTTTTCTCAAACTCTTTCAAAAACCCTCACAAGTCTCATTTGTTCCACAATACGAAGGGTAGTTTGGCAAACGAATAAAGGATTGACAGTGCTAACAAGCATACCTGTAGCAGAGTATAAGTGAAACTGGAACACACGTACTCAGAGCTGGGATCAGACTCTCTCCTCGCATGCTCTGACTCTTCAGCTCCTGTATGAGCTCAGCCTTTGAACTCCAACAGACTCATTGACACAATAAACTGCAGCATGGTTGCTGAGGTTGTTCACAGGATCCACAGGAGGTGTGTGGTGTTTGTGTTGTATCCAGGTGAGGAAAGTACTCAGTTGGAGGTCCCCTAGTATGTTTGACTTCTCTGCACACCAGTCCTTTGTCTATAAGAGTAGGACACTGTTTCGGCTATTAGAAGAAGCAATGGTCCACCTTGGATGTGTGTATCCAGTTGTATAGATCTGGAGCCTAGGAACATAAGTTAGCATTGGTCTTGATACACTTAGGTTAATGGTTGGATGTGGTGATCTTAAAGCTCTTTTCCTACCTAAATGATTCTATGATTCTGTAACATCTCTTATAAAGAACAAGATTTGCTGCTTAGTTTCAGACACTGACTCCCAAGAAGACTCCTGAGCCATGCCAAGAATGGAGAGATCAAGGTTTCTCCTATACCATCTGTGATCATAGAATCATTAGGGATTGGAAGGAACCTCGAAAGATCATCTAGTCCAATCCCCCTGCCACAGCAGGATCACCTAGGCTAAGAGGTGACACCCAGAGGGCATCATCATCATATACCAACTCTGACGGCTGGCCACAGCCCAATGAAACAGAAGAGCAATTTGTGATTTACACAAAACCAGGATGCAGATGGAGACTGAAAGAAAAACTTGTTTCCTCTAGAGAGAAAAGACAGAAAGACCTCAATGATACCAATCAGCAGTGAATATTCTGGCAGATAGATCCCTTATGATAAAAGCAATCTGGAAAAGCCTGGTATACTATCACTACCCTAGTTCCTACAAAGCCAAAACCAAACAAATACAGAATTGACAAGCGGCTTTTGTATCCTCAGTGGCCCTACCTAAAAAACACAAATGACAATTATTTCTCATTTAGAAGAGTGGTTTAAAATGGAGATGGGGGAAACTGGAAACACTGTTCCTCATCATCTTTTTGAGTTATTTTGGGACAACAGCCCTTTTGATTCCGAAGGGGCAGCAGAGATCCAAGGCAGCACACAATTTCACACTCCCACACTCAAAGGCCAGGTGTCCCAGCTGAAACACCTACTGCAAGATTCACTGAAATACCTTCTTCTGCCCTGGCAACACAGGCCAGCAGCAAATCATCATCATTGGTTTGGCCTGTAATCCAAAATGTTGACACCATTCAGGCAAACAGCACAACAGACATCCTTCGGCAACAGTAACTCGCAATTTGCATTCTGAGTTTTCGGTTAAAAAACTTAATACCGTTAAAGAAATTCACATCTCACAGTCACTATTTCGGGGGGACTTTCCCTGTCATGCTGCCTGTCCTTCATTCCTTTCATGCAGGCTTTCCTCAGATATAAAACCAGCCTTGGTCTCACATGACAGTGGACAGCAACTCACCAGAGAGGACGGGACAGCTGGCAAAGCAGGTTTAACATCGCACATTACCTACCTTAAGACAGCATGAGATGTCTCAAGAGACAAGAGAGCTGAGGACTTCAGGCAGACACCTAGGCAGTTCTGACCTTGGCTGGCCCACTC
The DNA here is from genome assembly GCA_028565055.1 of Phoeniculus purpureus. Classification (NCBI taxonomy): domain Eukaryota; kingdom Metazoa; phylum Chordata; class Aves; order Bucerotiformes; family Phoeniculidae; genus Phoeniculus; species Phoeniculus purpureus. The sequence goes on along the minus strand of JAOXOE010027533.1, from coordinate 16,179 downwards.
CTAAGCTCACCTGCACACTTCCAGTTCTACAAGCTTACTGGTCCCCATGAGCTTTTACTACTGTAGGTCACCTACCTCTGAACAACTACACCAGAACCATTACGCTGCTCTGCGGAAGTGATGAAGGTTCAGGGGCAGCCTGAGGACAGCAGTGGGGCCCATGCACAGCAGCTACCTACATCATTTCATTTAATATGCAAGGAAAAGTAGTCAAGACAAGAGCTACTGTTCTCAATTCTCTCCTTCCACAAGTAGCCTGCAATTCAATTCTGAAGGCTAAACTTCTTGTCTCTAATATACATACACTGTTCATGCTTGTCTGACAATGTAGAAAAGACAACACTTTTGCTGACTTTTGTTGAAAGAGTAACTGGGTAAGGGGAGCAATCACCAAATTAAATCAACATGGAAAAATCCACACGATGAGAGAAAAACCAGTAGATCTAAAAATTCCTGTTGGCATGCCATGCCAAAGCATCTAATTAAAAGCTGACCACCCCATGTTGTTATACTTTGGTCTTTATCTTTGATTTTAAGAAAACAGTTGTTATAAACACAGAAATCATTCTATGATAAAATAGCAATGAGCATCAAAAAGCAAAGAGTATGTGTCTCCCAAGAGTTCTCCTGGTCAGAAAGGAGAAGGCAAGTTTCCTGATGTTGACTCTTACAATGAGTTGCCTCTCTACAGTACCAGCTCCATTTCTGACTCCATCTCCAGTACCTATTAAGTTAACAATGATAGAGTTAGACATCCCAACAGATTTGCCTTTTTTTAAAAACAGGCATCCCCACCATTAAGGATCAAATTCTCAGCTATTTCACTACAACGCTCTGCCTGTCAATCTTTAGTAGACACTTGGTAAAAACCAATTTGCTCCAGTTACTTTACTCACACCTTGCAAAACAGAGGTTCTCCACAACTGAAAGGAACAGTTTTACTTTAAATTTTAGCATTGCATTGAGCTTAAGACATTGTATTGCTTTCCAGGTATGTTTAACAACTATGAAAGCATCAATTTCAAAACCACTAATAATTCCATTTCCATTTTCTATGTGGTATGCAGACACTTTCTACCTTGGCATATAATGGCCTCCACAAGAGCCCAACATGTGTGTGTGCACTGCTATGCTTGGAGGAAAATGTTCTTTCACCCACAGCTTTGCAGAGGTTCATCGGGCAGATCATCTAGGAACCTATCACAATCAGCCAACATTTTAAAGCGGGTTTATATTGTAGTGCATTGTATGGCTCCCCACTGCTCCACAGAGGAATTCTGTTTCAAGGTTAGTGCCTAACTCTGTATAAGTGATTTAGACTTTTTTTTCTGGTACATTTTGCAGCCCATTTCATCATCTAACTGCTGTGTAATTAAAATTCCTCTGTATCTATTTATGTCCTAGTTCCTAAACCCTCTGGCTATGCCTTTCCGGAGCCTTCAGGACCATCCATGTCTTCATTTTGGAATTACAGGGTATGTGCATCACAGGACATCTACGCCATCATTTTTTTTTTAATCTAGGCAAATTCAGCGTATCGTCTACCATGATGGATCTAGAACTTCAATACTGCCTTTTGAGCTCACCTTCTGCAAGAAGGCTTCACAACCTTCCTGTGCCAAAAACATCTGCTTGCAATCTCAATCCCAAAATGAGGAAAACCCAGTTCCATCCTTGAACACTGGCTGCTTAAGTGAGTTCTCAAGCACTCACACCCAGCAGCAAGGAAAACTTGGATGTGCCAGTATCAAATGCCAAGCAAGAATGCCCTTTACGAGCCACTACGCAGCTAGTATCCACCCCATCCTTTTGGTGAGAACTAACGACACTAGCACAAACACCAGCATCCAACAAATGCTCACCCTTGTACAACAGCAAACACAGTATAGGCAGTGAGAGAGAAAGCTCAACACTAGTTAGGTTGAAAGCTGGATCAGTCACTCTGTGTCTCCAGAATCAGCACCACACTGTCCACTCCTGGTTTCACAATCAACACGTTTTGTGGTTTTGCAGCCTTGTTTTAATCCTTGGCGTGCACACTGCTTAAATAATCCACAGATATAAACATCTTCAGGATGTAGAGATGAACCCTAACAGCATTCTAGGAGTAATAGGATCTATGAAGCTAAAAATTAGGGGACTACAAATTCAAATTTCTGATTTATAGCAGATGCTCATATTTCTTAAATTAAGTCCTACTGCAAGCAAGAATGCTGTCAGCCAGACCCGGTGTTATTTTTTCCAGCTCTGTATTTACACTTCAAGGATTATGCAGAAGCATAGTGCAGAAGCTGAAAAGCCAGTGAATGCCTCAGTGTGAACCTTTTGGAGAAGGTTCAGAAAAGCCTGGGTTATCTGTCTTCAAATAGGTATTCAAAGCAGTACAGATCTAGACATCCACCATAAGTCAAGGAAGGAGGATCCAAGCTTTATATTCAGGAAAATAATCACCTTACCTTGCACACACACACAAGAACCTGGACAAGTGTCGCAAGCAAGGTGGACTCCTCTCTTGCAGTGAATGGAGGCAAAGCTGAAGAATTTCAGCCTTGCCCATGGAAAATTAGATATTTATTTTGGATAAACCCCACAAAATGCTTTTCCATCTCTTTCTTGCTGTTTTAGCAGCAGCAAACCAGAGTGCTGTGCTTGCAAGATGGCACGCAGCCAGACATGAACTCTTGCAGGGCTAGAAGGCCAACTCTGTTCATTAAAGCCTCCAGCTGGCTCCCACATCTCTGGGGCAACCAGTGTCACCAGAACTGCTACCAAGGAACCACTTCATAGAATCATAGAATCACCTGGGTTGGAAGGGACCAGGCTGGAAAGGATGTAGATTCAGAGAGTCACTTGAGAAGGAGCCCTCAAAAAACAAAGGGGCCAGGAAGGCTGGGCTTACTTCAAGAATGAAATTATGAAGGCGCAGTAGCAGAGCATCCTGAGTGCCATGAAGCAGCAAGTACTCTCACTATCTTTCAGATTCAAGCAAAATTATCTTTCTAACCTCTCCCTTTACCTGTCAGTACATATTCCATTTCTGCTGAATTTTTTCAGATTACTTTTACATCTATACTTTTGGGAAAAAATAGCAGCAGAGTAAAACTTGATTTTTTTAAAAGGTAAAGATATTCTTCCAACACTTTAATTTCTTCTAAAAATCTTGCAGGATAAGAACAATCTAACTGTAAGTTACAGAGACTATAACTGGGTCTTTAGCCTGGATCAGCAGAGAATCTGGCATTTTACACTAGCACATGCCCACTACACACCACTCTTGGGCAATTTATGCCGGTGACATGGGGTTTTAATTTATCAATATTTTTAATAGGCTTCAACACTTGCAGTTACCCAGATCCTCCCTGCTCTCACCACAGCAGTAAGCGGGTGCAGACTGGTGATGTTCATGCTGCCTCTTGCTCCTTCCAAGGCCAGAGGGCTTTGTGAAGCCAGCACAAGGTTCTACCCTGCTCCCACCATGCCAGGTAAACACTCCTATCTCTCAGACCAAGGCATTCTCTTTCAGCAACAAGACCAAAGCAATATGGGACCCCTGTGGGCGGTAAATTCCAGCACACACAGATCTCTACACCATGGCAGAACGGCAGCAAGTGGAAGGAGACTAAGTCAAGACAAGGGCCAGTGCCATGGTACAGTCCCTCTGTTAGCAGTGGATTTCCTTTCGCAAGCCACACCAGCTCTGCACTGCCCTTTGGCCTGCCCAGAGACCATCAGTACAGCACTACCCTAGCTGCAGAGCCTCTCCTCTAATGATTTAAGACACTACAACAGACCTCCAACTGTCCTGGTAGAGTAACAGACTTTGCCTGTTCATTTCCTACACTTTCCCTTGTCAGAGGAAAAAGGCTTTGTACATCCATGGAAAACCATCATTTAAGTTTTCAAGAGGAAAGAAAAAGCAGCAAAACCTTTCGTATAAACTATTTTCATTCATTTGAAATGCTTTGTACTTATCATTTCACCATTTAACTCTGTACTAATTTTTATACTTTAGCCTCTTTCAGATGGCCAGGAGAGATCTGGACAGCAGACATCTAGCACCACTCTTCTCATGGAGAAACAAAAATTTCCAATGCCAAACTTGCGGGGACCCTCCTACTGCATCACTCCACTCAGGTTCCCTACTGTTTTTACCTCCAGGTGAATCTTTCCGTAAGCTCATAGGCTGTGCCGCACATGGATAGATCTTCAACTCATTTAACCAACCTATTTAAACTATCCATTACACTACATTAGATGCCAATTTAAACTGGCAAGCACTTAATTCTCTGTGTGAGACTAACCCTTCTGATTTCTCTTCTTTGCAATTTCCATCCAAATTTCATGGTGGTTCTCTGCATAGCTTCCTCCACAGTTCCTCAATTCAATACCTTGCTAAGAAACATCCCTTCCCAACAATAATCCTCTTCTCAAATAGAATTAACAAGGCAAACATAACATGGGAGCAATGTATTAATTGTCATATTTATCCAAACTACTGCTTCTAGTTCCTTGTAATGCAATTCTATATTCAATACATAGAATGGCTTAACATCTGGCTCCTCACTTGCTGAACTGCGCAGCTGGCCAGTAAGAACCCTGCAGCATTTCTCTCCAACTCTACAAATCATACTCACAAAGTTTCTCATAGAGGTTTAACTAATTTGTGCCAGGATTAGCCACACTAAAACACTGCCATTTAACAATTTCTTTCTACCCCAAAAACAGGGCAAAGGAATGGCAAGTTTCTACAAGAGAAAACAATGAAATATGTAAAGTTTATAGCAGTTCCTTCTGTTCAAAGAAGTTAATTTATAAAGTTAGGGAACATTACGTGCCTGCCAGCTTCCTTCCCTTTGGAATCTGTTCTTTACACACAATAATTATACCAGGAAACCTCCCTCCAATAAGCAAATAACAGACACAAGAAAAAAAATCAGTTATGACTAACAGGAGTCCTGCATGAAACACATTTTAACACTGATACTAAACCCAAGGGGTGGTAGGTGTTCCTCAGGGGTCTAGTTTCAGTCCAGTGCTGTTCAAAACCTTTGTCTGCAACATGGAGAGTGGAAGCGGGTGACCCTTCAGCAAGTTTGCTGTGTGGGGTGGTTGACAGGCTGGAGAACTGAGGCTATGCAAACTGCTTGAGGTTCAACAAATATAAGTGCAGGGTTCTGCATCGGGGTTGGGGCAATCCCAAGCACAAATACTTGCCAGGTGTTGAATACATTGAGAGCAGTCCTGAGGAGAAAGACTTGGGGGCTTAGCAGATGAGAGGCTCAGCATAAGATGACAATGCGTGAGGGCAGCCCAGAAGGCCAACCGTATCGTGAGTTGGATCAGAAGTGTCCACAACAGATCAAGGAAGGTGATTCTCCCCATCTCTTGTGAGACCTCACCTGGAGGTGAGTCCCCTCATAGCATCCTTCCAGTACCTGAAAGGTAGCTACAGGAAAGCTGGACGAACTTCTTATGAGAGACTGTAGTGACAGGATAAGGGGGAATGGCTTCAAGCTACATACAGGAGATTTAGATGAGATCTTAGGAAGAAATGCTCACTGTGAGGGTGCTGAGGCACTGGAACAGGTTGCCCAGGGAGGCTGTGAAAGCTCCATTCCTGGAAGTGTTCAAGGCCAGGTTGGATGGGGCTCTGGGCAACCTAGTCTGGTGAGAGGTATCCCTGCCAGTGGCAGGGGGTTGGGACTAGATCTTTGAGGTTCCTTCCAACCTAAACCATTCTATGATTATATGATTTATTAACATATATTCTGCACCTGAAACCTGCAGCAGTTAAGAAACATTCCTTTAGGTACTTTTGAAAAGTAAACAAAAAAAAAAATAAAACAACAACCAACCTTCAACAAAAGAACTAAACACAGACCACAAAAAATGCTAAAAGCCTATCAGGGCAAAGCATGTCTAGCACTTGCAGCATTTTCCCAAAGGCAGGCAGAGCCCATGCTTGTCTGACAGGATATATTACTTGAGGTGCAATATAATCCAGAACAGAAGACAAAGGGAAGAAAGATTTCTATTGGATTTCTACAGAAAAAAGGACAGTGAAACTACTGTTTGAGCTAGACAACCAAATCTGTGGGTTACAACTCTGCTTCATTACAGCTACCACCAAGATTTTTGCAGAGGTTTTTAAACTGTTAAATATAAGTTGGCCAGGAGTTTGCTTGAAGTACTTAAGAGCAGCAGCACTCTTCATAAGGTAAAACAAACCAGACTTATAGACACCAGCTTTCTGGTACTGAAATCAGAAGCAAAAATTGACACGTTTTACTTTGTGGTAAACCTCCTCCATCACATAATATTACCCTGCACACACTACTACTCACGTTAATAGCTTAGGTTCATGAATATCTTAAGCTACATCTGACTTCGCTCATCAGGGATCAGTGTTCAGTATCAAATGCAGCGCAGACTACTGATAAAAGCAGAAATCTGCATCTAGTTAATCATCCCAATTGTGATGCAGACCACTTTAAAAATACACTAATCAGTGTTACGCACAGATGCAAAGTTGGTCCAGCAGAAAAATCTCCATCTCTCCATCTAAACCCTTATCCAAACAAATACCACATGTTTAGGGGAGATGAGAGCTCAGTGCATTTCAGCTACAAACAAACATGAATTTGACAATAGAGATAGAATGTGAAGGTTCAATTTAGAGCTTCAGCTAAATTGAGCCTGATATTTTAAAAGATTAAAAACCCACCACACAAGGTCTAATCATCCCAAAGGCAATGGGAGGCCAAGTGCCTGCTGGTTTTGTCAGAGCCAGCTTCTACATTAATTTCCAGTCATCTCCTCACTGTGACATCTAACTTTACACCCAGGCTTTTGCAACCAGGACCTCTCAGGTCAGGAACAGCTAAACCATAAACCATCAGCAATTCCAGGGCACTCTCCACCATGTTTTGGTCTGCCAGAGCTCTGCAACCTCCTACTTGAAACCTCCTTTGCGGAAAGTGAATGGAAAGTGGTAAGAGAGATGACAGTCTCAGCAGGGATCCAGGGAAGTACAGAGCTGACACCTCTACTAGGCTAATAATTAACTCAGCTAATGGTAAAAAAGGTCATTTTGTCACCTGGATAAACAGTTTGTTGGAGAAGAGTACAGTTCATACGGAGAGGAAAAGCTGCCTAAGAAACCTTTCTGTGTTCTTTAAAGATATCAAAGCACAGCCATTCATTCTGGTGCATCTGAATTTCCAAAAGGACTTCAACCTTGTCCCTTACAAAAACCAAGCGTTTTCTTATGGAAACTAGGGAGGAAGAGGGAAGATCTATGTGGAGAGAGAGAGATGGTTGATAAACAGAACCATGGTAAGGATAAAAGCCAACGGCCTCTTCTTGGAACTAACAGAAGACACCACAGAATCACAGAATGTTTGGAAGGGACTTTGAAAGATCATCTAGTCCAATCCCCTTGCCAGAGCAGGATTATCTAGATCGAGTCATAAACTAAGTTTGGCAGAGAACCATGCTCAGATCTTAGCTATTCGACATGTTCCTGTGAGACAAGGAAAGGGATATGAGCAGAGAGCTGAGGAAGTCTGTTGATTATTTAAAAAAAAAAGTGTATTCTGGTAGCAAGGCCAGGATGTGCAGAATTCCAGACAATCCTGGAAGACTGAGTCAATAATGCTGCAGAGGAAAGCAAATAAACACATGAAATGTAAGACGTACCATTGCTTTACCCAACTGATGGATTCCAAGCTAGCCATACTTCGGAGCAAAATGCTGACATGATTGTTTCACAGATTCATGAGATCAGATCACTAGCAGTCCAAAAAGAAAATAAAAACTAAAATAAGAAAACATGTTTATACTGCTGCATAGTCCCAAAGCTCAGCTACATGCTGAAAACTGTACACAGCCCTCCCTGATCCTCCCATCCTGAAAGGACATGTAGATTCAGGACAGACTCCTGGAAAGCGACACCCACAGTTAAGAAAGGCTTCCATTCAAAAAAATATCTTAGCAGGCAACTCTTCAGGCAGGTCAGAAGTTGACTGAAGAGAAAGACAGAGGCCTACAAGATCATGAGTGGCATAATGCAGAACCTAACCATCTCTGTCACAAAAAAGCTAACAGTCACCAAATGAAAGTAAACAGCTGTTACTGTTTGAGGGTTGCACAAACATTCGGGTAATTGGATTTGTGCTTTCATGAATAAAAATACATTTTAGCTTTAAGAGATGCTCCCGTAGGACAACCTTTTCCCCAAGGGATGGACAATGCCAGCGTATAAAAGGGAGCTAGTTTCCTGGTTTGCTCCCCTCCTCACCCCGCCTTGGGCTGGAACAAACGTCCAGGCCACCCCACCGCCAAAAGCACTGCCAGAAGCAGACCCCCAGAGACAAGCAGCATTCCTGGTCAAAGACTGTGGAATCTGCGAGGAGGTCCCAGAGGGCTGCACACAGATCAGACAAGCATTTGGAACCAAAAGTCACCAAAAATTTTGAAGCAGGGAAATGGTGCACACAGCTCTGGCTACCTTGAGCTGAGAACAGCTATCTGAGAGTACATCTGCAGAGGAGGTTTTGAACAAGGTCATCCTGGTTTTAACTTTCCTTGGGCATCTGCTTCAAAGGACAGGAGGAAAAAAACACCTTATAGAAGACAACAGATCAAAAAGGGTGCACGGTGACAGGTTAGAAAGAATCTGAAACTAAAGCAGGACATCACACAGAGCATCCCAACATCACCCTCCACTCCTTAAAGATCTGGAGACAGCAGAAATGGATCCTCTGCCCAGACCCAAAATGAGACAAGGAAAGAGAAACAGGCACAGAGGAGCTAGGATCCCGCCTATGAAGTCTGGAGCCCACTATCAGCTCATAACATGGGGCAAGAGGAGGCTTGCCATTATTTACTATGGTGGACAGGTTGCAAAATCATAAACCAGAAAAAAATAAAACCATAAGCTCAGGAAGAGGCTTTGGAGGAGCCAGAACTACAGTCTCATGCATTAGATGTACACATTCCAAGGTCTCCTTTTCCCTGCAAACAGGATGTGAATTACAGAGCCAATGAAGTGCATCACAAACCACCCACTGTCACCTCTCCTCAATTAAATGTCTCGGTTTATATTTCAGTCGGTGACAGTCTAAAGTATAAGTCAACTTGAAAGTGCTCCTCATCCCTTCTGAAGGCAAGAGGTCACTTTCTGTCACAGGGCAAAGGGAAACAATGCAGAAACACTCAGAGGTATCCTCAAGGTGCTGCCTGGAGATTAAACCAGTCACTAGGCTTGCTCGAGTGCCCTGTGGGATATACTGGACTAGAGAGCCAGGGGTTTGCCCATCATTGCTGCTCCTCATTTCTATATTTATTACATCTCCTAGAAGCAGTCAGGTGCTGCTGACAGTCACAGGACGCATCATACAGCATCTGCAGCTGGTCATAGGCTGTGCTGCACACACAATATTCTTAGAACTAGCTGCAGACTTCCATGCCAGCTCCAAAACTGCAACCACCAAAAAACTCTCAGCTGTTTTGCTAACAGCAAATGAGACAAACTCCACACACAACTAGACTTGTTTTCAAACCTGCTTTAAACTTCATTTTTCCCAGTCCTCCAGTCACAGTGCAGCTTGGAGCTACTGGGCTCAGTTCAGGTTATCTGGATTTGCTGCACAAACTTCCAAAAACCTCAGGTTTTTTGAGAGGATTTATCAATCACTTCAGTGGAAAATGAAAGAGTTTCTGCAGTTAAATTTTTTAACCTGAAGGACATGAACCTTCAGCAGCTCACAAACACACTGGCACAGTCTCGACTTAAAAGAATTTCCACACAATTACTTGCAGCTGCAACCGAACACATCATTTTGGAAGGGGAAAAAAGAAAAATCTACTTGCAAAACATTGCAGGACGTGACCACTAAGCACATCAACGATACAAACTGTAAAGCAAGTATTTTATTTTTATGGCAGTTTTAAATGTCAGATTTTAAAAATAAGAGACACTAGCACAAAAAAATCTATATTCAGTTAACTGAGATGTGGGGAAAAGCTTTTCCTGAGTCACCAAGCTGTACCTACTGCAATAGCCAAGCATACATTAGGAGCTTTCTTAATCTACCCTCTACAGCAAGTTCGGGGGCTTGCTCCCACCCCTCTCTCATTTGATGGCTATTCTAGAACCTCACTCCATTTATGCAAGAAGCTGTCTAAATTCCAAATTAAGTTTATTCATGCCAATTCATATGTTTGTTCTCATGCCAGTATTCTTCAGCTTAAACAGCTTTTCTCCCCTTCCAGTGTTGATACCACAGCTTTACTTGCAGACTGCAATCACATCCCCTCTCAGGCCTCACCTGTTGGGCTAAAAAAGCCAGGCTTTTGGTATCTCCTCCAGAAGAACAGCATTGCCATTCTCCAGTTACTCTCTGCACCTGTCCCACCTGCAGCACAGATGAGAGGACCAATGCCTGGCATTTCTCAGGAGCTCGCACCTACCCCACCACCTGCCAGTGACCTGGCCTAACACACTTGACCATTGCATTCACTTTCTCCATGCCAGCAGGACAGCCGCAGCTTGGTCAGGGACAAGGTATCACATTCAACACATTCCCTGTTCCACTGTTCCCAGCTCCTTGCTTGCAACAGCAAACAAAGGCAAGACCACATCTTCTACTGGCAAAGGATATACATAGGGGAGTAGCTTGTTTCCAGCATGGACAATTTGGACTGCGCAGGCTAGTTCAGAGATTCTTAAGGGATCTACTACCTGACAGAAATGCAGTCAGTTAATTACTCACTATTACCTACTAACAACCAGGATTCATCCAAGTTCTTAACAGCTTCTGCTAAAAACCTTTACAGGCAATCTCAGGTACTCAGGTTCTTCCCTAACTAGCTCTTGAATTTAACAGTATCTTCAGCTCAAACTCTGCAGCAGCCCTCTCTAGGCTTCTCTGGCCCTTCCTAAGTAAACTGCCATCCCTCCTGACCATGAGGCACAGCAGAGGCCACCCAATATCCCACCAAAAAACCTCAGTTTTGTCACTGGTTCCTACCTTAGCCCTAAAACTGAAAAACAAAAAAAAAATAATCCAGGCTTCCAAGTCACATTCCTAAGAAATTATTCCTATGTTGTTGTTACCTACTGCTTAGGCATCTGATTTGTCAGGAATGGCATGTTCACTCATATTATTTCAGAATCTTCAGAGAAGAATTTTCCTCCTCGCTAAAACCAAGTCAAATCTTCTTCGTAACACATGATAAAACTACTTCTCCTCTCAGAGGGTCTTCTTCAAACCTCAGTTTCCCTCAAGTAACCACAGAAATAACAGCTCAAAATTACTCTATCCAACACTCATCACTGTAAAGGAAGAACAAAAATACCCAGACTCTGCAAGGCTGTTCCAGGCAGGAAGTTAATCAGCCAAGATTTCGTCCCAAGGTCATAGCAAGAGGATGTCTGTCCCTTTGAGCGCTTGGATAGCCGCACACTTATTTTAACCGCATGCAATTATGTGACACAAAATAGTTTTCAACAGACACACAACTCATTCTGGCTCTCAGAAAGTACCAGAGCATGAGATGGCAGGACAATGACATGTCAGGTCTAGAACAAACACTGGTGAGCTAGACGACACCCACAGTCAGCCTGCAGCAGCACAGTAGCAACCCAAACTCCGGCTTCTGGGGCAATACGGCAGACAGCAAAGCACCGAGACATGCCGCAGATCACTTCATCCCTCACAGCTTACTGCGGACAACACTGCCCTGCAGGGCAACCAGCAGCATCCAGCACCACACACAAAACCTACCTGTCCATCACCGTGCTGGAGTGGGGCTTCTTCTTGCTTTTAGCTATTTTGTGTCTCAAGCCCAGAGCCGCACCAGCAAGCCAAGGCACCTCAAGCACCTCTGACGAGGGCAGAGAGACACCAAGCGCAAACGCTAACCGTGTCAATAACCACTCCACCTCATCTGTCAGGATTTGTTCGTTCTCCAGCCCCAACACGAAGTCGACCCATTGCCATGGCGGGACGAAGCCAATTTCTAACAACTTCAGATGGGATTAAAGGAGCTCCGCGCTGCGTGCCCAGTCCTGGGGTTTGGCAGAGCCCGTCTGGAATCCCCGCAATTACAGAGTCCGCAAAGACTCACAAAGCTGAACCCGCAAAGCCACTGCGATGATCAAACGCACCCACCAGCACAAGAAACCGCTTCTACAGCTCATTATATCCATTTCACATGCCGCCCCCGCTCACCAGCGCAGGACCCGCCGCTGCTCTCGTTCACCAGGGCGGGCGCGGATGCCCCTCAGCGCTTTGTGCGCGCCGGAGAAGAGGCACTGGCAGCCACGGCCCGCCCGGCCCCGCACACCCGCGACTGGCAGATACACCGGAGCCTCCGCGGGCAAGGGTGGCGGGATTCCTCTCTGGCCGGCCTCCCTCCCTCCCGCACCCGCGGCACCGCTGGCAGCCGCGCAGTAAGGGCACCGCAGCGCTGCATTGCGTTGCCCTTCCTTCCTCCCTTCCTTCCGCCCGGCCGTCCCACCGGAGACCGCACCTGCTCTCCGCTCTGCGCCGCCCGGCCCGAAGCTCCCGTAGCCGCTGCGGGATGCGGCCGCCCTTCCGGAAATGCTTCCCGCTCCCTTGCGCTTACCCAGGAAACGATTCCGGCCGCCGGCCGCCACCGCCCCTCCTCTCCCTCCGCCCCGGCCACCGCCCAGCGCCGCGGCCCGTAGGGGGCTGGCAGAGGCGGGCGGCTCGCGCCGCGCCCTGAAGCGACCCGGGGCGCAGCGGCCTCTGCTGCTACCACTGCCGTACTCGGGGTTGGTGATACTTTGGCAGCCCCCCGGGCAGATGTCCCCCTAAAGATGTTGGGTTCATGCGGGGGGGGTAGGCGTACCCCTGAGAAAAATACGAAATCCTTTTTGCTTCCCCTTTATGGGGAAGAGAGGCTTGTGCTTGGCGGAGGTAACGCACCGTGCCCGGCCTGAGGCTGTACCGCCGTGCTTCCCAGTGCCCGCTGCTGTAGCCCAGCACTCCTCCAGCCCCTGCGAGAGCAACGGAGCTCGGGAGACCCACCCAGAAGAATGGGTTGTTTTTCATACTTAGATGGACTCCAGTGGCAACGTGGGGTCGGCTAAACACTCACATGGCTGGGGAATGTCATAGAATGGTTTAGATCCGAAGGCACCTGAACTGGGCATGGGAAAATACTGAGTGAAATACAATCATCAGAGGCCTAGGCTGATAACTTTAGCTGAACCAGTAGTTATGAGAAAGAATTCTATGCTTTCATAAGACTACAAAGAGCAGATTGCTTGCCAACAGACCTGTCCTCCCTCAAAACTATGTGCCGGTGAGAACTGTGCCAGCGAGACCTTGAATGCACCCTGAAGAAGAAGGAGGTGGGGGAAGATGCAGTGGTGGAGTCAAGAGACCCCTGCCAGTCTGGGGAGACTTGTGCAATGTTACCTATTCCTAGGTGTGTTCTGCCCACCTCCTTCACACGTACTGGCCATACCTATAAGGACATTAAGAGTATAAAAGGACTCCCAGGAGAAAGAATTGGGGGGGGCAGTCAAATCTGACCAACATTGTCTCCGTGGGGATATCCCACCATGTTTGGGAGAGTGCTGCGCTGCCTCCTATGTATGGTCATCTGGGTGGGGATGGCATGTGTGTAAGTCTTTGCCATTTTGTGTTTTATATCTCACATGCATAATATATTTCTGTTTCTACCCCTTACTTGTGTGGGTGCAGTCATTTCACAGTGCATCCCTCAAAGATCCTAACCGTAACAGCACCTTAAAGATTATCTAGACCTAACCACCTCCCATTGACAGGGACACATCTCACTAGACGAGGTTGAGCTCCATCCAACCTGGCCTTGAACACTTTTATACTTGAAGTATAAAATGTCTTCCTAAGGTCTAAGTATCAGTAAATACTTCTAATCATAGACTAATGGAGAGTGCCCAACAGCAGCACAGCACTTCAGGCAACTGTCTTCTGTCAAGTCTTAAAAGTTGTGTAGCCAGCACAAACAGAAAGAAATAGGAATTGTTCCCCAGTGCAAAAAAGGGTCCATCGTGGAAAATTAACTGCTCTGAGCTGCTTGCAGTACTGCAGAGTAAGGTTGAAAGTAAATCCATAGGCACATCTTGGATGAGTAGAGAATCACAACAACATCCAGGGGAGCTAGTAGTAAGGCTTAAAAGAACACAATCATTTAGGTTGGAAAAGATCTTCAAGATCATAGAGACCAACCATTAACCCAACTGTCCCAAGGCCACTGCTAAACCATGTCCCTCCAGATCTACACAACTTTTAAACAGATCTAGGGATAGTGATTCAAGTTCCTACTTGGGCAGCCAGTTCCAAGGCCTGATGATCCTTTCAATTAAAAAGATTTTCCTAATGTCTAACCTAAACTTCCCATGGGAAGATCCCCTTGTGGGGTTTTTTGTCTGTTCTAGCAAGAAACTGCCTATTGCTAAAGCAAAAAAATTCAACATGGGATGGTAACTCAGTGGAAAGTGTGTAACTGCTAAGAGGCTTTTTACTCCTATACCTTCTAATAAATTTAGGAAGTCACTGGACCAACAGATGCAAAATAATCAGCAAGTAACTACTACAGGGTATTGGTGCAACCAGAGACGTACAGGAAGGTCAAAGAAGACTATTACAGTAATGGAATGGCCAGTCTCATTTAAATTAAAATGCACTAAGCATTCCTATTGCTATGTCCAAGTCTACTTTAAAATTTATCACACCATTTATAGTTGGCAAGTTATTTATCCAGAAGAGATTATTTTTCTTACACATTCTAGAAACTTCCGTATTTTATTCCCTGGCTTCAAAACTATGCTCCTGATAACAGTGCAACACTCATTAACCGAGAAAAATCAAAGGAATTGTTAAGATAAATAGGAACATGTCAATATTAAATTAGAAATATTAACAGATTCAGAAGATCCACCATCCTAAAGAACAGGATAAAATAATAAATTGCAATTAGAAGCATTATAATGATGAAAAAGAAACTGCAAGAATTGGGCAAAGTACTAATGAAGTACAAAAATAATTCAGAGCAAAGTACCTGGAAATTACACTTTACCTCTTAATAACTTATTTTTAAATATATTGCTTGTAGCGATACCCAGATGTGTCTTAAAATTGTTTGTGATTTAATCTTCTATTTTGTTTTAAAAATGGAACAACTCTATTAAGCTAAAAATCACATTTTAATTGATATTTGTAGATTCAGAACTATGAAACAGTTCCAAAAGGAGTCTCCAAATAGTTTTAATGATCTGTAATAGAAACCTGTCACCATAATCAGTTCCAGAGGGATGTACAATCTGCAAAGATATCCAAATTCATCAAATTCTGGTGTTTGCAAATCAGTGTTTCCCTCTTCAGCATACCAGATCACACCGCAGGAGGGAAAGCTTGTCTCTCTCTCGGACAGATGCAAGACAACGATCAAGTTACCCGAGGTTATTAGTGAGTAGCCTACTAATATAGTTCCCTAACAGAACCACAAAGAATCTCTTTGGTTGGAAAAGACCTTTAAGATTATCTAGTCCAATCTTCAACCCAGCACTCCCAGGTCACCACTAAACCATAACCCTAAGCACCAGGTCCACACCTCATTTAAGTCCTCCCAGGGATGGTGACTACACCACTGCCCTGAGCAGCCTGTTCAGTGTTTGATAACTCTCTCAGTGAAGAAATTCTTCTTAACATCCAGCCTAAAGCTTTTCTGGTGCAGCTTCTAACCCTTTCCTCTGGTCCTATCACTTGTCACTAGGGAGAAGAGGCTGTTCTCTCTCCAACCTCCTTTCAGGCAGGGTGAAAAGATCTCCCCTCAGTCTCCTTTTCTCCAGGCTAAACAACCCTGGTTCCCTCAATCACTTGTGACAGGACTCATGCTCCAGACCCTTCACAAGCCTTGTTGCCTTTCTCTGGACAGAAAATGGCCAGGCAAGCTAATCATAATTCCACGTTCTGTTGATGATAAGGGTAAGAGCGCTATGTCATGGTTTGGGCCATGCAGTTAAGCTTACGATTAACATTTATTTACGTGATCTATCTTAGATTCATAAAATCATAGAATCATTACAGATTGGAAGGGACCCCAAAAGATCATCTAGTCCAATCCACCTGCAACAGCAGGATCACCTAGACTAAGTCACAC
>JAOXOE010027532.1:0-18196 GCA_028565055.1 Phoeniculus purpureus | reverse complement strand
AGATACTAGGATAAAGGTTGGACTCGATGACCCTGGAGGTCCTTTCCAGCCATGATGATTCTGTGATTCTGTGATTGTAAAGGAATCAGTCATTAGAGAATCAGTTATGTAGGGTTAAGGTCTCCAAAAACTTTACTAATGCATGCAAGCGTTTAGAATATTCTGACATTACCAGATGTACTGAATATCCTGTCAAGTGCTCATTTAATTGGAAAAAGATAATGTAACCATTTAGGGGTACAAGAAATAATGTAAAAATATAAGACAAATGAATCAACACTTGTACTGCTCACACTTTCAGCAGGGGTTGAGTAGAAAATCTAAAATGTTTTCCATTGAAAAATGGAAATTTAGGAATGTAAGATCACTCTGAAAACAGACTTCAGAAAATAATTTCATGTTCACTTGAAACCTGCCTGACAGTGTTTTGACACAGATCATCAGAGGTGGACATTTTGAACCAGCTTGCACAGATTTCAGCTCAAGCAGCTGAATAATAAAGGCTCATTGACTGAGGGGAAATGCCTGCAAACTGTCTGAAGGATGCACAGAACAGAAACTGCTCTGAGCCATGAGATCATGCCAACTGCCACAGAAATGCACTTTCCCTATTTCATTCCTGCACCTTAGCTGCAGCTGAGCTTTAAAGCTAAGAAAATCTCCTTCCTGCAGAACTGCCTAGAGAAGAGAACAATCTAAAGGTGTTCTCTTCCCTAAGCGTTAGAGCTGGCTGTCGCATGTCAGGTGGCAGGGAACAAGCACGCAGCTCCCTTTCATCACTGTGGCAGCAAATACCAAGAGAGAAGATGGTTTAGCTTTTTTAATATTCTGCTAAAATAAGGTTATATTTAACTGCTTCACACTCTGTACCGTGCCTAAACACTGTGTTGAGATAGCTTTTCTCCTTAAATCCTAGTTAATGTCTAAGGAGCAAGACAACATGAGAAGGTAACATTTCCTTGTCCAGCTATTCTAGACTACCAATGTCAAACTCCATACAAAATGTATTTAATGATTAACAGAAACTCATCATAGAAGGCAAATATTTTCAGCATCTACCCATGTCTTTTCACTTGCACTCTGACACGACAAGGCGCAATGGGTGCCAGTTGGAGCACAGGAAGTTCCACCTCAACATGAGGAAGAACTTCTTTACTGCAAGGGTTACTGAGCACTGGAATGGACTACCCAGGGAGGTTGTGGAGTCTCCTTCTCAGGAGACTGTTAAGACCTGTCTGGATGTGTTTCTGTGAGACCTTGTCTTAGGTTCTACAGTCCTGCTCGTGCAAGGGGATTGGACTCCATGACCCCTGGAGGTCCCTTCCAACCCCTAATGAACTGTGTGTCTGTGTGTATCTGCTCCTTTGAGAAGGAAAAGGCTGGGACAAAAGAAAACTCGAAGAAAATCTCCCTGAGAAAACTTTGCTTCAAGTTTTGTATTTTATCTGATTTAGCAATAAAATCAAATACCAAGCAGGAGCTAAAAATGGGACCTTACTGTCTATGTGTGCTTGAAAGAGGCACAGAGTATGCATCAAGTTGTGCCCAACCCTGGAAAGCCTAGTAAGTGAAAATACTCGCCAAGTAGCTGTTGATGACATTACCGTTACACTTAACTAACATCTAGCACTTGTGATTTGCAGACACGAAAACAGTAGATCTGACTTTAGCAAGGTCACCGAACACTTAACAGATGATCACAACGTTCCCCTTAGAAAAGGAAAAAGACCAGCATTTACACATGGTGTGCTATAGGTAAATCACCAGTTTATAAAAGCTAGTAGAACTCTGGTTCAGCTGCTGTTGCAGCCCAAAAATCTCTGCTTCTGATCCCATTCAATGTTTACAGCAATACTACTCTCTGTGGGGCAGATATGGTCTCTTAGATACTAGCAGCAGCAGCGCTCAACCACACATCTCAGCACAGTGATTTCCAACAGTGAGCCCAACAGTGAGAAGAGGCTTTTTGTGCCAGATGGAGCACATGTGTCAGTTTAGGCTCTCACAAAAACATTAAGACCACAGGCCTGATCCTCTAAGAATGTGATATTCAGTTACATGGGTCTTTCTAAAGCCCAGGTATGAGTAAGACAAGCACACAGAAGGAGAGAGGGAGGATAAGGGTAATGGCAAGAAGTCCATATAATCACAACTAGAGAAATTGGACAGTCTCACTGGTTCCACGTCATTAGAAGCAAATTTACATATATGAATGGAAACTGATTCCTCTCAATTCAGCCACAAACTAAGAATTTCTGGGAGCATTCTAGGTAAAAGAGCCTTCTGAAGAAGAAAACAGGAAAGTGACTTTACAGTGGATCAATAGATTTTTCAGGCAGAAAATACAACACTACTGCAAGTTTAAGGATGTAATGCCTTGCTTGCTTTGAAAACTTCAACTTTGAATTTTCTACCTGTTCTCTACCTGTGATGGTATTTAGTTATCTGCTGCAAAAGAATTTGGGCTGCAGCAGCCTGGTTGTTTGAATATATATCCATTACACTGCGTCCAAGACTGTGAAAGTCAACCAACAATTTCCTATCTGTCCTTTCAAATTGCATTAAATGCTGCAATACAAGCAAATGTGAAGGATTTAGCTCATCAAAACTATAACGAATTCTATAAAACTCGAGCTGACCCAGTCAATCTATAGTCCATGTACTGAACACAGTTCATTCATCAGCATCACACATCTCACTCTCAGGCATGGTCTGATCTCTGCATACAACACAAACAAAGATATCAGTGGCTCACAAGACAAATCTGGATTTGATTCAGTAATAGCAGAATGATGTTCCCATCTTTTTCTTTTTATACAAAACCCGCAACTTTTCTTGTGCCTATTTAAGTTGGATTTTTTTCAGCAAGTCTGCCAGTGAGAACTGAGTTCCTCAGCCTAAGCTGAACATATTAGTTGAGCATACACCCCTTCCTCAGGCAACTCCAGGGTGAAAAGTAAATCCAAAGTCAGTTATCAAGATTTTATCTCTTCAGTTGCAAACACCTAGAAGTTAGGAATTACAACATAATATGGGGCAGTACTAATTTTATGGTTATACAGGGAGTGAAAAGTACACTGTTTAGTGGTCCACAACTCTTTTCATCCTTAGAGTAGTGCCAAGGGGTTTATTAAACTAAAAGATCATTGCTAACACTCAAATCCAAAATCCTGAAAACCATAAAGATGGAAACCAAATATATTGAGCCCTCAAGCTCTAATCCTAGGAAGTCTTGAGATATCAGACCAAAAATTCACCTTGTCAAACATGTCCTCACACTTTATAAATCTCTTCAGGGAAGGATTCCAAAGTCCAGTGAAGTGGGAGGGAAAATTCTTTCCACTAGATTCAGTAGGTTTTGGATAGGGCTCCAAAAACATAAAGCTCAAGGAGAGTTACAGGAGATAATCCAGAATATCACTTTCTCATGGTATAAAATGTTAATCTGTGACTCCTGAAGTTCCTGAGATACCAGTTTATGTTGAAATCAAAACGTAGGGTGGGAGATAATAGGTACAGGGGTCAAGGGACAGCAAGTAGAATAGTATGACTTCAAAACATGGAATCATGATTGGGAAGAACAACAGTGTGCGAGCCCATGGACTTTCCTGGCAGCAGTTATCAAGAGTGTTATTTTAATGGCTGCCGTATGCATGTGCAGGGCAATAAAAGTACCTCACCTTGCTATGTTGCATAAATGCTACAGCTGTTCACTCTCCAACTTTTCTGGCAATTCAGGCACAAATTGTAACATTTCAATACTTGATAAATAACATTAATTAAGAAAAGAAGATTTTAGTAAGTTGCAGTGTGCCATGGTGCATGCCTAGGAGCTGTAAATCTGAGAACACACAGAGTAAGCATTTTCCAACAATACAGTTCTACGATTAAAGCTAAAGGTCTTCTTAGAGTTGCAACACATCCCAAGTTGTGAAACAGGACCAATTTAAGCGACAAAAGAAAACAGCTTACCTAATTCTTTTAGAAGATACTATCAATTAAGAAAAAAAAAGTTCAAATGAAGAAGCCCACATTACAAAGACAAATATGTGAGGTGCCAGTTTCATGGTATTTGCATTCAAACATGGCAAGAACTGTGGGAGTCTAAATAAAATGACCAAATACATCAGCTGTCTTCTGCACTGGTACCAATTTCAGTAAGTTTTACAGTAAGAACACTCACCTCATCTTCAGCCATGAACAGCAGTTCTGTATTTTAGGACAGTCAGTCACATCTCACCATTTAGCATTGAAAGAATATAGAATATACATTTTAAAAGTAAGTCTTACATTGTTGCTTCATCTCCTTAAGTTGATCCTTAAAATACATAAATTTTTCATTCTTTTGCAAATCTGAGTCACTGTTGTTGCTCTCCAGTGCAGTGAATTTTTCTTTTACTAAACACTTTAAATCTGGGATATTTTCTGGTTTTTCCCGTTTTATCTGTGAGGAACAAGAAAGACAATGATGTTCATTAGGACAGATTTCAGCACAAAACAAAAGGCATCAACCAAATACCCATGAACAGAATCTCAGTTTGTTTTGACTGCAGTTAGGTCTCCTTCTCTCCTCTGAAACCATAACCTCCAGGAAATTATTTATTTTAGCAAAAGTAACTACTAAACATAGAGATTAACTTCTCATAGTCATTTAACTCAGAGAGGTTCTCAGACTAACAACAGGGAAAACTGAACCTTGCAGTCAAATTTACTTCCGTGAGTGGTAAAGGTCAACAGGTAAACACCTCTCGTTTCTCAAGCCAACATTAAATTCCAAGGAATTATACCTTTGACAGGTCTTTATAAACACTAGTTTACAGGTCCTTGGGACTGCAATAATGCAATAACTATCAGCAACAGCATGAACTCAGAGAGAAGGCGGACAGACATATGTCAAATCCTTAGCGTTAAGCATTTTCTAAACCAAAGGCTATTTCTATCCCAAACATATGGCAAACCATGCTCGTCAGAAAAAGAGGAGGTAAGCAGCATTTCTGCTGAGCCACTCTGCTCCTGCACACATTAAACTCTGCCCCTCAGCAGACCACGGGTACCATTCATTGGGAAAGACAGGAAGTCTACTGAGGAAAAACAAGGTGCATTCATGTCAGACTGATTAATAAGTGAGATGGCTCACACAATCAGAAGAAAGTCCTGTGACCCTTGCACCTTGCAATGCTCTGGATAGGAATGGAATCTGCAGAGCCTGAGAACTAAGTTTTCCTCCCTCTAGGAGTCACTTAACAATGTCTCATCTGCAAGAGTCTCCATGCCATTGGGGTGAAGAAAAACACCATCTGGTAGCTGGTATAAAAGGGAAGAGGTTGGAATGGTGCGGGGCTGCTTCACCATCAGCTCTCCCCAGCCTGCAGCCAGGATGAGAGACTGACACAGGGACTGCTGGAGACACTGAAAATCTGAGAAGCTGGTGAAGCAAAGATCCTCTATCAGATCCACCACATTCCCTGCTAAGAAGACAGTCAGAGATCTGTGGAGCTGAGGAGTGAGGCATCAGGGGGCAGAGCGCCAGAGCCTGCAGTCTGGAGTGGTGATCTGACCTCTTAACTCTCTTCTCTCCCTTTCTCTTCTTCCTCTCCTCTACTCTCTGACTTGCGCATCTGGTAACTGTTGTGTTTTCTGTGCCTTCTGAGTTCAGAATCTGATAATCTCAGTAAACTCTGACTTTCACATGGACCTATGGAGTCAGACTCCTTAATTCAACCTCAAGTGAATCCATGAACCTGAGTCACTCCCTTTTCTTAAGATTGGGACATGACAACTTGCACCAAGTTTATGGAGACCTTGGAATTCCTGTGGAATGTATTTTATTTCAGAAGCCAAAGAAATAATAAATGTTTGTGTAGAAATGCACTTTGCAGAGACTGAAAAGGCTACGTAGCCATGAAAATTTTACCTTTTAACTACAGCAATATATTGAATTATGTCTTCCAACAGTAAAGCTACTTTGGCACCTTTACTTTAGGCACATGCAAGCTGTGGCAAGAAGAAACACAAGAAAAACCCATGCACTGCCAGGTGGTAACATTCAGCTTTCCAAGGCACCTGGGGATAAAAGATCACCTCCCATAACATCCAACTGTGAATGGGAAAGACTTGAGAACACTTTGGTACCAAAGGAGCACAGTGACTGTAAAAGACCAACAGCATGCCATCACGGATGCTCAGACTGTTGCATAAAGCCAAGCAGTAACGTACAGCTCTTATCCTATAAACCTTGGCTGGAGGAGCAAGGGAAAACAGAACATCACATGCCCAGGTCAGCGGGGGCAATCACACACACAAGAACCATTTGCCTGTGTCAGCATCTCAGCAAACCGCTGCAAAAGGCCTATCATGACTAAATCCAACACTGGTCAGCACTCAGCTGGAGAAGAAACTTGGCCATCAGAAGTATGAGAGCACAAGAAAGGAGTTTCTAAATCAAAATACAGATAGAATCCAACTCAAAATAAAATAATTACTTGAATGAACAACTTGTAGTACAAATATACTTCTTCAGGCTGGCTTTAGAGACATTCTTTCTTTAACATAGAGGTAACATAAACACAGGACCATGCTCACAAGCAGAGTCCAAATAACAACTCATCACCAGGACTCGCCCTAATCAAGAGTGGGAGCACCACAGCCAGGCACCATCCAGAAGATCCAGCTGTGAACACTAAAAAACAGTGAAGTACTTGTTCTGCTTCAGAAGCAGAGTAGAATATGTTGGTCTAATTTGAGTGCTTTCTGCAGAAAAGTTTCAAGTATGGGTTTTAAACGTTGAAAAGAAAAGTGGCTACCTCCCCCTGCCCCCACCGGTGACTTCCACCTTCTTCCTGCTTGTCTCCATCTTGGTGTCTGATCGGAGATGCATCCCTGCTGCTGACAGAAAATGCTGAAGACAGGTGGGAGGAACCATCAAGGTCTACTGATTTCTCTATGTTCAGCTGGAGAGACTGTGAGAATTCTGAACTGTCAAGATTTATGAGTATCAAGACTGAAGTTGGACAATCACCATGATTTGAGAGAGAAGCTACAGTGAAGATGGTAATGAAGATGTTTGGAACATTAATTTCAGTTAACTGTAAGAGTACGTGACAAAACTCCATTTGTCTGTGTCTGTATCTTGTGGGGTTGGTTTCTTCTGATGTGTGGTGGGGGGAGTGAATTAAAATGTCTTCAGGCCTTTCTTCTCCAAATGCAGTCAGTCGTTTCACTGTCTGCAGATGTGTCAGTGGTTTCATTAAACGCTCCCTTTGTGTCTGACACTAGATGGGAGCTCTTGGTTGAAATATGGTTGAGGTCTTTGACCCATGATGTTGATGGTGACCCAGGTGGGGTGCGTGGGGATCCAGACAAGGACCCCCACAACACTACACTACTGCTATGACCACACAGTGCTTCCAAGTTGCTGATATTCACACAAAGAGTAAAGGGAATGAGAGATGCTCAAAATCTCTTTCCTGCAGTTTAACGTCTTCATTTTCCATTTAAATTCAATTTCTGTTCACCTCCAGATGATTGCTTCCATTAATATGATTCGTAGAGACACCCTCGCTCACCACACACCACACTGTACTATCAGATATGCTGTTACTGAAATGCCTAGCAGAACTTTGAGAGGGTCCACACATCACAGGCAAATAACAAGACACATTCATCCACAGTAATGGCAAGCCAATATGTTTGCTATGCACAAGCAGTTTCTCTCTGGTGCTGCATATCCTGTTACAGAATCACAGAACATCAGGGATTGGAAGAAACCTCGAAAGATCATCTAGTCCAATCCCCCTGCCAGAGCAGGATCACCTAGACCAAGTCAAACAGCAGCATATCCAGGTGGGTTTTAAATGTCTGCAGAGAAGGAGACACCATAATCCTCCTGGGCAGCCCCTTCCAGTGCTCTGTCACCCTCACTGTGAAGAACTTCCTTCTCATATTTATGTAGAACCTCCTGTGTTCCAGCTTACACACATTGCCCCTTGTTCTATCACTAGATGACATTGAGAAGACCCTGGCTCCATCCTACTGACACCCATCCTTCATATATTTATAGACATTAATGAGTTCATTCCTCAGTCTCCTCCAAACTAAAGAGACCCAGCTTACTCAGCCTTTCCCCATAAGGGAGGTGTTCTACTCCCTTCATCATGTTTGTGGCTCTGTGCTGGACTCTCTCTAGCAGTTCTGTGTCCTTCTTGAACTGAAGGGCTCAGAACTGGACACAATACTGCAGATGTGGTCTTATCAGGGCAGAGTAGATGGGGAGGAGAACCTCTCTCAACCTGTTAACCACCCCCATTCCAATCCACCTCAGGATAATGTTGGCCTTCTTGGTTACAAGGGCACATTGCTGGCTCATGCCATGCTGCTGTCCACCAGGACCTCCAGGTCCCATTCTCCTACACTGCTCTCCAACAGGTCAGTCCCCAACCTAGACTGGTACCTGGGGTTGTTCTTGCCCAGATGCAAGACTCTACACTTGCCCTTGTTAGAATTCATTCAATTTTTTCTCATCCAGCTCTCCAGGCTCTCCAGATCCCACTGAATGGCAGCACAGTCTGCTGGGGTGTTGGCCACTCCTGCCAGCTTTGTGTCATCAGCAAACTTGCTGACACTGCACTCTAATCTCTCATCCAAGCCATTATTGAACAAATTGAATAGGACTGGTCCCAGTACTGACCCCTGGGGCACTCCACTAGATACAGGCCTCCAACTAGACTCTGTCCCATTAACCACCACTCTCTGGCTTCTATCCTGCAGCCAATTCACGATCCACCTCACTACCCTATTGTATAGACCACACTGCCTCAGTTTGGCTGTGAGGATGCAGTGGGAGACAGTGTCAAATGCCTTACTGAAGTCAAGGTAGACCACATCCACTGTTTTGCCATCATCTGTCCACCTGATTATGCCCTCATAAAAGGCTATCAGGTTGGTCAAGCACGACTTCCCTTTTGTGAAACCACGCCGATTGTCCCTAATGTCCTTGATGTGCCTAGAGACAACATCAAGGATAAATTGCTCCATCATCTTTCCTGGTATGGAGGTGAGGCAGACCGGTCCATAGTTACTTTGATCCTCCTTCTTACCCTTTTTTGGCGATTGGAGTGACATTTGCTATCCTCCAGTCCCTAGGTACCTCTCCTGATCCCCATGACTTAACAAAGATGATGGAGAGTGGCCTAGCAATGACTTCTGCCGTCTCCCTTAGCACTTTTGGGTGCATCCCATCAGGGCCCATGGATTATGTACATCCAGTTTGCTCAATTTACCCCTAACCCAGTCCTCATTAACTGTTCCATGAAGACAGCTGAAAGTGGTCTAACCCAACAACACAAACAGAAAATAACGAAAATAAATGTGACAGCATTTTGAGTTCCTTACAGTGGGACAGAATTCCAATACCTTAAACACTGCACCAGCACGTTTACAGGTATGTTACAGTTTTCTTAGCTTGCACCCACTCCTACTCCACAGATTCAGATGTAGTGATGATGAGATCAGCATAACAAAATGTTCGAGGACAATGCAAACACAAGATAGGGTTAAGGAACAGGGCAAAACGATCAATATTCAGGGTAACAAGTTTGGGTCGTATTTATTTGTGTTCTCAGCAGCCTGTCAGATAAATGCTTCCAGGCAAACCTGAAGCCATCGGCATGTTGGATTTGTCATGAGAAGTTACTTCACATGGGAACCATGAAAGACACGCTAACCAAACAGCTGCTCCTTTAGCAGCGCTGTGAGCCAAAAGCTGCATGCTAAGTAACACTTTGCAGTCATTAGTCAATCCATTGAGAGCTACATTGATTTTGAAATGGGGTGGAGGCATACACACCCTACAAAGCATCCTGGAAATGACATAGAACTATGAACTGGGAGTGTTCAGGCCATATGGTGAAAAGAGTATCAGCCACAACAGCTTGTTTACAGCAACAGAAAAAGCCAGAGCATCTGCTGCGATAGCCCTATAGCAGCAAAGAACCACAGGGGTATTTACATGGGAGCTCTGCGATAAATGGGAGAGCAGACATGTCGTACATGATAATTACTGGTACTCCATACGAGATTTCCCAGTGGTGCTGATACTAAAATACACTAAGAAGAGCTAAAAAAAAAAATACTTGTTTAGAAAATCAGAGCTGTGGTTTACCTATCAAACACCCGCTCACAGCAATATACCACCTCACCAGGTCATGGTGGACATGTGCAGAGCTTACTGTGTTCAATGGGCAAGGCATATGAAAGAGCCACTTAATGGTGGGTCTCCAGCTGTAGCCAGTATCTTTCCTTTTGTAGGTTCTCTCCCTGGTTGTGTGCCTGCTCCATGCACAGTTAGACTACACCTCCAAAAATCAGCTTTTTTGAAAGGCCAGCTTGCACCATATAACACACATCAAGTCAACACCCTGGAGGGAAGGGAGGCCATCCAAAGAGACCTTGCCAGGCTTGAGAAGTGGGCTGTACAGACTGCATGAAGTTCAACAAGGGCAAGGGCAAGGTTCTGCACCTGGGCCAAGGCAATCCCATGCACGAATACAGATTGGGAGGAGAAAGGATTGATGACAGCTCTGAAGAAAAGGACTTGGAGGTGGTGGTGGAGCAGAAGTTAAAAAGGAGCTGTCAGTGTGCACTGACAGCTTTCTTGCAGCCCAGAAAGCCAGATGTGTCCTGGGCTGCATCAATAGAAGCAGAGACAGCCGGTCAAGGGAGGTGATTCTCCTTCTCTGCTCTGCACTGCTGAGCCCCCACTTGGAGTGCTGTGTCCAGTTCTGAAGTCCCCAACATCATAAGGAGAGAGAGCTCCTGCAACAGGTCCAGAGGAGAGCAACTCAAATGATCAGAGAGCTGAAGCACCTCCCATATGAGGACAGGCTGAGCAAGGTGGGGTTGTTCAGTCTGGAGAAGAGGAGTCTCCCAGGTGATCTTAGAGCAGCTTTCCAATCTCTGAAGAGATTTGGACAAGAGTGGTAGCAAGAGGACAAGGGGAAAGGGTTACAGATTTGAAGAAGGGAGATTGAGGTTTGACATTAGGAACAAACTCTTTCCTGTGAGGGTGCTGAGATGCTGGACCAGGTTGCTCAAGGAAGTTGTGGCTGCCCCATCCCTGGAAGTGTTGAAGGCCAGGCTGGCTGGAGCCCTGAGTGACCTGATGTAGTGAAGGTGCCCCTGCCTCTGCAGGGGTGTTGTAACTCGATGATCTTTAAAGTCCCTTCCGACCCTGGCCATTCTGTGATTCTATGATAATGGTAAACTCAAGGCTTCTAAGGGGCAGTCTGGGAATTCTTATTTCATTAATTACTATAACTGCCAAATGGAAGTAAATACTTCTGTTTCAGATCAGTCCAGGACAGTGGGGCCAAAAGTATCAGCCTGTGCTATATGTATGGCTAGAGTAGGAGATTGGTGTGAAAGAAGACACTAATTAGCATAACCCCTTAGCATTTAATAACTTGTCTGTGCCAACATGATCTCTCAGAACACTCTATGAACATCAAGAATTCATGTTCAGGTGCCCATTGTGACACATGTTCCTTCCACTGCATTTTCCCAATGGAGAGACCATGGCATGAAGGCATAAATAACCTGGTCTAAGGTTGTATAAGGAGATTGTGGCAGAACCCAGAACAAATCAATCCTAGTTCTGTGCTTGGAGCACAAAGCCATCCTTTTATCTTTTCTTGTAGGTGAGGGAAAGTTCAAATTAATGTGTGCATTTGCTTCGCTCTCTACAAAGAGGCCTGGAAGAGATTGTGGCTGATTAGCAAACACTGCGATAAGGGAGGAGCACTCTGTGCACCACAAAAATCTACTGCTGGACTTTGCATTGAGTGCTTCGACATATCCATATAAATATCAGAGCACTGGAACAGGCCGTCCAAGGGAGTTGTGGAGTCTCCTTCACTGGAGACGTTTAAGACCTGCCTGGATGTGTTCCTTTGCCACTTGGTCTAGGTGGTCCGACTGTGGCAGGGGGATTGGACTAGATGATCTTTCAAGGTCTCTTCCAATCCCTAATGATTCTATGATTCTGTGACAAACTACGGGTATTTTTTAGCCCTTTCTTCTCCCTCTAGCACAGAAGACATTTAGTTGCACGTTTTTACTCTTGTTGTTATTCCCAGGTACCCCTCCTCAGGGCTGTCATTTATGTCTCTTTGTTTTGGGCAGTTTGCCAATGCCATCTCTTTGATTTCTCCAGAATTTTGTGCCCTGCCTGAAACACCTTGAGGATCCCTCAAACCAGTGATGCAATCTACATAAGAACTATCTTTTCAAAGAATTCTCACTTAATCTTTCAAACCACACATTATTAGTTCCCTGTAACTTAATCCTTACAAAATATGGACTTGGAAAGTTTAATTTATGAATATTATAGACATCTGATACTTGTGAATTAAAGAAACATTACTGCTTGCTAATGATCTTTTTAATGACCAAGGCAACCAATGCAGCAGAATTCCTTAATCTTCCAGATTTTTGTTGTTTCATTTATGAAAGGAAGGGTGATTAGTCATTCAGTGCTAAGAAGCTTAGAGGTATGTAGACATTTATATCCTTTTGAGACAACCCAGAAAAGGCTATGCTGATACTGCTGTCTCTGGCTAACTCTAATAAACTCCAAGGAATGTAGCCCATATTCACATTGCAGCCATATGCCTGCATATTTTGGGCAGGGCCTGAAGCTGCCAGGGCAAGGTTAGGTTGGCTGTTATAGGAAGCCCTTCTGATCAGACCCTGGAATGGACGTCTCAGGCCAGTGGTGGAGTCCCCATCCCTGGAGGTGTTGAAGGACAGCCTGGCTGTGGCCCTTAGTGCCCTGGTCTGGCCAATGTGGTGATGCTAGGTTGTGGGCTGGGCTGGGTGAGCTCAGAGGGCTTTTCCAGCCTCAATAATTCTGTGATTCAGTGTGTGAAATACTTTTTTATCTCGGTGAATTTGATACTGTAAAGGAACTCAGGCAAGATTTTTCAGACAGACACTTTCAGTTACTCAAGATGAGAGGTGACTAGCCAAAGACATCCTAAAGAGATCCACTTTTCCCACTCTAGGTATGTCACCATTTCTAAACTGATACCTGACACAGGCCTATCTAAAATGTCTTGTTTCAGAGAACAAATGATGCCAAGAATTGCCTATCCATAGCAGTAAGATTGGACACTATCAGAACAGTCCCGCTGAGCATCTCCATCAGATAAAAATAACTGTACTTCCTTTATTTACATCTGCTGTGTAACAAAATCAGCAAAAAATGCATGTCACGCTGCTTTATCATTAAGCGATGCCTACATCCTATTATTGCACCCACACCTCACTAAATAATTTATTATTACAAATGTGCAGCCTTGCAACACACACATTTATTTTACCTCAGGGCGAGTCAAAGTTTGCTGTGATTATTTATTATAAACTTTTTTTTCTTTAACTGAGAGGGAAAATAACATCAGAGCTAAGTAAATTTGTAGATTGAGTCACCCATACACTTTGTGAATCATGTGAGAACCAACTCGGAGTGAGTCACCCCTGTAACTGAATCAGGCTGCACAATTTCAGCTCAACCTAAACAGTCATTTATTATTCTTCAATGGCTGGATTCAAACCCTTAGCAAATATCAGATGATTTGTTGATGCACAAATAAAACACAGGACTTCGAAACATCTGCGAGGGCAGTCAGAAAGGATATCATCATTCAGCAGCAGGAACTGCACTAGTCTGAACACAGCTTAGCTGCACTCAGGATTGCCCGAGGGCCCACATGTGATTCAGGAGATTCAACACCTCTGTACATCATGGCTGCAGGGCTGGGACTCCTGTTGAGCAACACCTTTGCAGGCAATTGTGAAATGTCAAGAGAGGCATATTTATAAGGGTTGACCCATCCTTAGGACATACTCTGCCTATTACACTGTGCCACCACAACAGTAATTGACTGTCAGCATGTTTCAAACATCCCAAAACTCTGCTGGAGAAACGATCTGAAGGTGAGGCAGTATGGTGGTTGTAACTAAGGTGTCCCCCATCCTAAAACCCCTGGTACCTTCTCCACAGTTTCTTTATCCTCCTTTGAAGACAAGTGGAGACTTTTAACCTTTGTGAAGATGGTAAACACAGAGGGACACACACTGCTCCCGTGTACAATGGCAGAATGGGAGATATCCACAAACTTCACGCAATTCATGGCACATCAAGTAATTGGACTTGATGATCTTAGACGTCTTTTCCAAACTCAGTAATTCTGTGATTCTCTGCTTCTGGTGAGGCTACAAGTGAACTTTGGCCCACCCTGTTTGCTTGCTTTCTCCTGTTTAGCAAGGAACTATCTATAAACAGTATATATACTGTGTTTATATACTATATATATATTTTTTCAAGTACAGGAGCACCAGGTGAAGAAACAAAATTGCCTGGTGGCAAATGCAAAGTCTATAGTCTGAAACTTGGGATTCCAATCTGCTAGAAGTTTCACCTCTAGCAGAATGCTTTAGTCCACAAAAGCTCTTTTTAATTTCCCTAGTTACTTGCTGTGGCACAGACAGGACTGTGAACATCCTTTTACTTCTCTCCAAGCCCCCTTGTGCACTGCTTTGCAAAGTGCAAAAGAGTGAAAAGCAACTGCAAAAGAGGTTCTCACTGAAATACCAGGATTGAAAGTACTGGATACCACAAAAGTGGCTCATAAAGACAGAAACAAATGTGAGTATTAATGGTGAGGTCTTCCCAAGGTACCATTGTGAAGAGAGTTAATAGCTATTTAGCATGTTAATCCCTTCAGCATTTCTGAAAGCCCAACCAGCTGTGCTTTTCCAGGAGGCTTGGAATGAATTTTCTTAATGGTTTTAACCAAACAGAAGTCTGTCTTCATCTTGGTTCTCCGTAGATTTTCAATATATTAAGTATGAAAATGACCAAGCAAAAAACTCAACAGTATTTGGGAGGAATTTATGAAAACACTTAAAAAATACAGTTCAACACAACAGAGGAGCACATAATTTATTAATCCCTTCTCTACATACTTTGAAGTCCTGCCACAAATACAGCTTCTATGCAAGCAGCTCTTGGTGCTCTGGAGATACACAGCATTTTGTTCTGAGTGCTTTTGCCTGAGCACAAATTAGGGTCTATAACAGCAAAAATAACTGTTCTTATAACAATGCAGCTTTGTTTTAACAGCGTGTTAGAAACTGTGAAGCACAGGGTGTTTTAGCAAGGTTGAATCAGCAAATGTATTAGGCTGCTGAACCAGTTTACCAAGCTGATGATTAATTCACATATTTAGAAATTACATTAACATGGATATTACAGCATTTTATTTTTTTAATGTCCTACTCAAACTGAATGAGAATGTACACCGATTTCAGTGGGATCAGAAGAAGGCTCTAAGGTGATTTCTAGATTAACAACTTGTTTACTCATGCATGGCTCTGTTTCATTGACTAAAAGCCATGTTTTCCACAGTGTGGAAATAAAGGGCTAAATCCTAAACCAAGGACAATTCAGCATTATCTCGACCAGCTCCTACAAACCACTGTTGATTTGTACCAGCTGTGAAGCTGATCCCTGTTTAAACACAAAGTGTGCCTTATCCTTTGGAGACCTGCATACCCCATGAATTGCTAAAATAAGCAGATTTCCCAGAGGGATGTTTTCCATGTTCCTTGAGTACATCTCTAATGACAGTCAACCAGACTTTTCCAGTTTTTACTCATCTCTTTCACATAATAAAACTGTTGTCCTCAAAAAGCTCTTCAGCACTGACAGTATTTCCTCTTCATAGTCTCCAAAACAGCAATGTGAGTCATGTTGTCATTTTTCATTCAGACTAAATGTGACCTTGAAACTTTTGGGAAAGGGCTTAAGTGCAGACTCATACTTTATTTGAACTGACATTGGTTCAAAAACACATATCATGACTCACCACATATCTGTATTCATGTATGCATTGAGAGGGCAATACTTCCATCAGGGTCAGCTCTGCCTCCAGCACACATGGGCACACAGGTGTGTCCAGTGATGTCACAGAGTTGCACTAAGCAGCACCACACTCCACAAAGTGCAACTGCATCGTGTCTCTCTAATTTCCTTATAAATTGGGAGTACCTACCTTACACTGCCGTGGTTACAAACCACTTCACCTGTAAGACAGTCCCAGTTTGTGCCATGTGGCAGAATGGCCATTTAGCTGGTATTTTACTGCAAATTCCTTAAAGACAAGTCTCTCCCTGGAGGTAAGTCTTGCCAAGCATACTCCCTTAAGCCTTGTCACATACAACACCCTTCAGTCTTACCCAGCTTCCTATTGGGACAGCCCCCCAGAATAACTATTATTAGCCACTAAATCTCAGGTCTTCCATTCTTATCCTTCTTGATTTACCAGTCCTGGCTGACAGCTTGCACTGCTTTCCTTGTCTTGGCAAACACTAGATGTGATTCTCTTCTGCTGCACAAGACACTCGGGAGGTCTAACACACCCTTTTTGCTACATCGGTGTTCCGGGACATCACAGTGCCCTGGTTTTTATAGGCTGCCTGCAGGCACTATATCATATGACAGAGAAAAATATACTTAACTGCAATTCTTTTTATCCTCTTTGCTTATAGTTCCTATCTTTGTTATTATTGTCATTTCAGCAAAGCCTCAGAAACGTAACTGTATTTGCCCTTAGTGTGCTAGAGTAATCTTTTTCTATTTTCTTAGTCACTCATTTCTGCAAAGACAACATGTGCTGTGTAACAGCCTGGAGTAATCTTGTCTACACTACCGCCTTATACATCCTTCCCACTGACCTTCCAAAACCCTTGGGGTCTAACACAACTTTCCTGTTATCTATCAGAGTATCAAGATAACTGATGATGCCAGTCCCTGTCAATCTACCTGTTTGATTTCAAAACAAATGCATTCTCACCTCTTCTGGTCCTCCTGCTGGTGGAAAGCAATCCCTAAGCACAGCTGTAAATGCTTCTTAAAAATCCTTGCTTAAAAAAATTTGTCTTGATACCAATGGCCACAAACCCTGACTATTACTGTGCCAACAGCCATGTGTCCTGCATGTCTGAGCCCAGCTTGCTGACCTCGGAGCATCCGTTTTTATACAAAGCCTCGCCAAGCTGGGTCCTGAGAAATCTGACAAAATGTGAACAGCTTTTTTATTATAGGTCATTACATTAACTTCCACATCATAGCTCAAAACCACCTAACTCCACAGTCTCCACATGAAAGAAAACCTGAGAAATGATGAACAATTTAATAAGCTGTAATTAAACACAATGCTACAACAGTAGTTAGTATCTGCTGTCAGGCGGACACCGGATGCAATCTGAGAGCTGACTACAGAAGAGCTTTCAGAAATTCTACTGCGTTTGTTTTACAACTTCCTTGCAGTGCCTTTTTAAAAATCTAGGCATAATTTAATACTTTAAAATTATGAGTAAAAATGAAATCATATTCCAACCCTGCAGCCTGTATAGAGTCCCCGATCCTACATAAGCCCGTTTTTCACACGTTGTTGGAAGTCATTAAAATCCAGCTCTCATTTCAGACAGTTTTTAAATGGTTGAAATAATAATTTCTGTAAATGAGACTGCTGTGTGAGAGCAGTACTAGCTTTGTCGTGTCTGTCAAATGTGAAACAGGATAGATGTAAAAGTCCTCAAGTGCAGTTATAAGGCTGAAGGAAATGGTCCTACTTTAGGAAAAAAAGAAGCACGACACAGTAAAAGTCCTAAAAGGTGCACTCTTCACACACACTGTGGAAATGCCATTTATAACTCAAATAAATGTAAAAGCTTTGCCTCGAATTTACATTCCTTTCTCTTCATTTTGTCTCATCTGACAAGAAGAGGTTACAGACATGTTCATATGAACCTGCTCACACAGAATGGCAAAACAGCATGGCTTTGGCCATAACACTAGAAAAACCTCAGTACTTTTTTCACTATGGAAAACATTCTGGCTGACAATCACCAGCCACCTGATGATCTTTCAAAGTGCCTTCCGACTCCTAATATTCAGTGATTCTGCGATTTTAAAGAAGTAATTTTCTTATAAAAATGTCACTCTATGAATGCAAGCACTTCCTTTCCTGGTATTTTCAAACTCAATGGCATTGGGTTTTTTCAGTCTGGAGAAGAGGAGGCTCCGAGGTGACCTTATTGTGGCCTTCCAGTATCTGAAGGGGGCCTACAGAAGAGC
>JAOXOE010027531.1:0-18198 GCA_028565055.1 Phoeniculus purpureus | reverse complement strand
CCTGCTGTGTCAGGGGGATTGGACTAGATGATCTTTCGAGGTCCCTTCCAATCCCTAATGTTCTGTGATTCTGTGATCTCTGAGGGCTTTTCCAGCCTCAAATGATTCTGTGATTCTGTGATATAGGTTCATACATATAAAGACATGCAGTAACTTTTTTCAAAAAATATGGGTCAGAACAAAAGAAGCCTTAATTTTTTATATTGGAGTTAAACCAGTATGAGAAAAACCTTTGAACAAAACCATATAGCTATAGGAAGTCCCCTGAAACAATGATTTGTAACTATTTTTCTGAGCACTTCATAAATAATGAACAGTTAAAGAGGAAAACAACCCAGTAGTATCACATTTTTTAATGCATAGTTATGCAAGCAGGCTGCAACAGTTTCTAAATATGAGAAAAAGTGGGTAGCACTTTGTTTTATAATGACAAATTCAATTATTTTGACACCTTGCAGTCATTTTCCCCTCACAGCTGGATTTTTTGAAAAAAACCCAGGATGTTTTGCAAGTGAAACAGTTTACACAACTAGAACACAAACCTATTGTTCTTTTAACCTAGTGTCATTCTTCTTCTCATAGGTAGCCGACTATTTATTTATATTTTGTGTTGTAGATTTCTACCCAGAACATTTATTCATAATCTGTCAAGGTAATTTTGTAGGCTCCTACAAATAATCACAAGTCACTTAATTTAAAAGAAAAGAAGACTAAAAGAGAAACTGTCTCACCCACACTAGAATCCCGGGTGTGAAAAACAATTTGCCTGAAAATCTGTACTTCTCTCTTTTTCCATGGAAAATGTTACATGCCTGGGGAAACAAGGTGATTAGAAAGTGGACATAAAACCATGAAATCTACCTACCCTGCACTTCATCATCCTCAAGCAGATAATTAGGATAATCTCTCAATAACTACAATGCAATGCTACCAACTCTCTACTGACTACATCCCATTAGATATTGTAAAGGATATTTGATGTTAAGATACAAAACATAATGGTACAACAACGTAAAAATCACAAAAGGTGGTTACAGGAAAGAAGGATGTTAGGAATCCCATTATTGTGGGTGAGCAGTCGTCACAGTGTTAAGCCTCACATGGATGCTTCCTTTGAAAACTATGTTCAGCTGTAATTTCATGCTTAGACCAAAGGCATGGTAAAACACATCATAAGCACCATAACTGACTGCCATGTCCTTCAAGGATTTTTGAGCAGACGCTCAAAAGAAACCCCCAACAACCCCAAAACTATCTCCCCAAATTATGCACTGGAGTTCTTAAGGGAATTCAGCCTTCTGTACATCCACTATTATCTCCTACCTTTGTCATACTGGGCAAACAGTTCACAAATCCCACAGAATCACAGACTGGTTAGGGTTGAAAGGGACCTTAAAGATCATCTCAGCAGGGAAATAATTTTACTAAAGCAACAGTAAGGTCTATGCTTGGTTATGAAATCCCACAGTATAACATCTGTACTTCCATATCACAGAGTCACAGAAAGTTAGGGGTTGAAAGAGACCAAAAAATATCATCCAGTCCAACCCACCTGCCAGAGCAGGATCCCCTACAACAGCTAACACAGGACTGCTATCAGGCTGGTTTTGAAACGTATCCAGAGGCTCTCTGGGCAGCCTGTTCCAGGGCTCTGTTACCCTCACAGTTTTTCCTTCAGTTTATGTGGAACCTCCTCTGCTCCAGCTTGCACCCATTGCCCCTTGTCCTATCACTGGACACTTGTGAGCAGAAACAGGCTCCATCACACTGATACCCACCCTTTCCATATTTATAAACATCAATGAGTCCACCCCTCAGTCTCCTCTCAGCTGAAGAGACCCAGCTCCCTCAGCCTCTCCTCATGAGGGAGAGGCTCCACTCCCTTCATCGTCTTTGTGGGTCTGCACTGGGCTCTTTCAAGCAGTTCCCTGTCCTCCTTGAACTGAGGGGTCCAGAACTGGACACAATATTCCAGATGCTGTCTCACTAGAGCAGAGTAGGGGGCAGGAGAACTTCTCTGGACGTACTAACCAAAGCTCTTCTAATCCACCCCAGGAGTCCATTTGCCTTCTTGGCCACAAGGGCACATTGCTGGCTGGTGGCCATCCTTCCATCCACCAGTAACCCTAAGCCCCTTTCCCCTATCCTGCTCTCTCCAGCACCTACACAAAAGTTACTGCCATCATTCTCCAAATGCACAGATGTTGCACTTTTGTAAATGAGAAGTTGAAATTTAATGAAGATAAGACAAAGACAAGAGCGTTGTATTTATTTAACAGGTGGGTTTACGTAAATGAAGAACAACTGGTTGCTTTTTATGCCTCCACTTGGAAGTTATGAATGAACTGTTTTGCTGTAACTGAAGCACACAAACAGCAGAGCACGTTGGAAGGGAAATATATGGCTGCAAGTTTTCTCAGCAAGAAGCAGCGAGAGAAGTTCTTTTTATTGACTGAATTGGCAGAAGAAATTCCAATGCTATTCTGCACACTGTGAGTGCATCTTACAACCCTTTTCATAGCCAGATATTAATTGTTAATTATGAGAGTGGGAAATGACTTCACAGGTATGTGAGAAACAGAGAAAAACCTGACAGAAGGGAAAATAATGAAGGAGACCAATCAGGCCCTGGAGAGGGAGATGAGAAAACCTGCTAGCAGGGAGAACTGATAATAAAGTAAACCACAAAATAATAACAGGGCCTGGAGGTCCTGGTGGACAGCAGGATGACCATGAGCCAGCAGTGTGCTCTTGTGGCCAAGAGGACCAACAGCATCCTGGGGTGGATCAGAAGGGGTGTGGTTAGCAGATTTTAGAGAGGTGGTTCTCCCCCTCTGCTCTATCCTAGTGAGCCCACATGTGGAGTATTGTGTCCAGTTCTGGGCTCCTCAGTTCAAGAAGGGATGTGGAGCTGCTGGAGGGAGTCCAGCATAGAGCAATGAGGATGATGAAGGAATTGGAACACTTCCTTTATGAGGAAAGGGTGAGGGAGATGGATGTCTTTATCTTGGAGGAGACTGAGGGGTGACCTCATTAATGTCTATAAATATGTGAGGGGTGGGTGTCAGGAGGATGAAGCCTGGCTCTGCTCAATGTCATCTAGTGATAGGACAAAGGGCAGTGGGTGTCAGCTGGAACATAGGAGGTTCCATATGAATATCAGAAGGAATTTCTTCACAGTGAGGGTGACAGAGCACTGCAACAGGCTGCCCAGGGGGGGTTGTGGAGTCTCCTTCTCTGAAGACATTTCAAACCCGCCTGTATGTGTTCCTGTGTGTCTTGGTCTAGGTGATCCTGCTGCGGCAGGGGGATGGGACTGGATGATCTTTTGAGGTCCCTTCCAGTCCCTTCCAATGTTCTGTGATTCTATGATGCTATGATTCTGTGAACAGCAATTGTTTAGAAATGAGGTTATTATTCACTGATCCTTGGCCATACTTGATTCTGGTTCTTAATGGAATTCTTAATTGAAGCATACACAGATGTAATTTTTAACTTATATTCTGAT
This sequence comes from Phoeniculus purpureus, assembly GCA_028565055.1. Lineage (NCBI taxonomy): Eukaryota > Metazoa > Chordata > Aves > Bucerotiformes > Phoeniculidae > Phoeniculus > Phoeniculus purpureus. The sequence continues at coordinate 14,690 of JAOXOE010027531.1, read as the reverse complement.
TTGTTAATAATCTTCTTGGCAGTGTAATTTCTTTACTATTTTAATTATTTAGTACTTTAATATGAATATATTTACATGCCCAGTGATAACATGGTACAGTCCTGGAAATTGTGGGATAACCACTGGCAAAAATAGTAATAATAATGCCTTGAATAACTTGGAAAGCCCAGTTTGTTTCAATTTCCCTTAGATAAATCATTAGAATAATTTCAAAATGCATTTCTGGAAATAGTACCCATGAAATTAGTCTGGTGTGGGATGCAGTGCACAGAGAAGTTTTGCCAGATATGAGCTACAGAGAATTTTTAGGCATGAAACTAAGCACAGGAGTTCACACCTGGGATATTTCCTTCCATATCATACTCACGAGCAAGATTCACCCTACCTTGCAGGCTTTGCTGTCCCAATCTCCTGCTTTTATCCTGCACTCGACACACCCATGACTTACAAAAAAAACCTAAATAACTTCCAATCAATCCCTTTACCTCCAGCCTTCAGGAAATGGAAGAGGAAGGTGAAGCCTACCCTAATGAATAGTTTGGGCATGAGAAAAAGCACAACTGAAGCATCAAAACAGCAAACGCCTCCAGTCAGAGATTTCATACTGATACCCTTTCAGCTGGTGATGGTCCATGCTGGATACCACTAGGATCTGAACAGCAGCTCTGGTCACGACACGTATTGCCTCAAAATCTGCATTATCAACAGACTTATTGTATGTCCGTTCTAACCAAGTCAAACCACTGCAGCTTTCTACACCAGTTGTCTGTAGCTGTAGTGGTCCAAAAAATAAAGCAGAAGGGCCCTTCGGGGGTCAACTGGTCCAACCTTTCTGCTTCAGCCTAGACTGCGGCCAGGAGGCTTTTGATTATCTCAACGATGGCGACTCCACAGCCTCCCAAAGTGACCAATCACAGAATCATAGGGTTGGGAGAAACCCCCAAAGGTGTCCTAGTGCAACCCACCTGCACCAAGCAGGGCCATCACTCATTAGACAAGATCACCCAGAGCCCCATCCTGCCTGACTTTGAATGGTTCCAGGGATGGGGTCTCCACCACCTCTCTAGGCAGCCTGTAGCAGGGATCCACCACACACCAATGCCAGTGCTGAGGCATGTTCACAGTGAAAATGTGTTTCCTCATGTTCAGGAAGAACCTTCTGTGTTTCAGTTTGTGCCCTTTGCCTCTGGTCCTGTCACTGGGAAGCCCTGAGGAGAGACTGGCTCCATCTTCCTTCAGATTTTTGCACATATTCCCCATCCCAAGTCTTCTCTTCCCCAGGCTGAGCAGTTCCAGCTCTCTCTGTCTTTCCTGATATGAGAGATTCTTGTGAATCTTCATCACTTTCTTGGCCCAGCTGCAACATAGCTCTTGTACTGGGTAGCCTAGAACCAGACACACAACTCCAGCTGCAGACTTACTGGTGCTAGGCAGACAGACAGGATCACCTCCCTTGACCTGCTGACAGTGCTTGTCCTAGTGCAGCCCAGGATACCACCAGCTTTCCATACAGCAAAAGAACGTTGCTGGCTCAAGTTCAGTATGGGTTTATCAGCTCCCCCAGGACCTTTCCTGCAAAGCTCTTTCCAGCCGAGTGGCCCCAATTTGTGCTGGTGCCTGGAGATGCTCTTCCCAGCCATGGGACTTCCCTTTGTTGAACTCCATAAAGTTCATCCCAGTGCATTTTTCCAGCCTGTCAAGGTCTCTCTGGGACAGCAGCATGATCATCTGGCCATTTCTCCCAGTTTTGTGTGCTGACAGTACCCTTTGTCTCACCAACTGTAACAAAAAGGACCGGACCCAATCTTGACTACCAGGACACATCACTAACTACTGGACTCCAACTAGACCTCATTCACTGATCACCACCCTTTAGGGCCAGTCATGCTGCCAGTTTTCAGTCCACCTGTCTGCTTACCCAGCTCATCCTAAATCAACTTCTCTATGAGGATGTGATGGAAGACAGTGGTAAAACCCTTCCTGAAGGCAAGGCTGCCTTTACTGCTCTTCCCTCATCTACCAAGACAGTCCTTTCATTACACAAAGTGGTCATGTTGGTGGTTGCTTAACAGATTGATGGAAACTCCTCTGTCTTCTTTCCAAAAATCTACCAACTTAGGAGCTAAGGAGACACAGAAACCGTAGTCGTTACTAAGGTTAGGACCAAAGGACACCATGGATTAGAGTTTAAGGTTTGCTTGCCACATGTTTCCCGGAGCCTGGAGGAATTTGAACACTGAAATATACTTAAAATGCCTGAAATCTCCTGTCACATCTCAGCCCAGAGGAATGACCACACAGACAGAACCGGAATACGGAGTAAGATGCTTTCACAAGCCTTACTTCCTCTAAAAGCTGTGCTGCACTCAGAACAAACTCAAACCATTAACACAGCCCCAAACATGCTCAAAGGTTTAACTTCTACACGAAACTAACAGGACATCAAGAAACAAACCGTGCATCAAACAGGAGCGTGCGCTGCACAGAAAACACTGCAAAGTGGAGATTAAAGGTTGCATCTTCGGCCAAACCCCATCCAGCTGCATTTTACACAGATAATGATCCCATCCCAGGAGAGAGCAGCTCAAGGCTGACACTGATGTATTAAATAACTCCAGACTGTGTTCGGAGCTGCAGAGTGCAAAGGCTCCTGCTGTCCTTTAGTTACACAACTCTCATCGCCAGGGTGGCAAGTGGCTCTGTTTTCACCATGATTAATGCTGAAAAAACCTGTTCCCTTGCATCTTTCGCTAAATGTACGTCAGTGGCTTAGTATGAAGGGCCACTGATTTATAAGAAAAAGCTGCAAACAACCCCCAACCCACATTAAGGAAGTTTCCTGTAAAGGCTCAGAGGAATCAGTCATGACACGGCTCAGTGAGGAGAAGAACTTAACATGGTGGATTCTAAACTCTTTCCCAAAGACCACCCTGTGATATTTCTACTGACAGGATGTATCACAATATGTTGTGATACTCTACTCAGTCTCCCAAGCCTAAACATCTCACATGCTTCCCACAGCCAACAAGACTGTACTGACCTTCATTTTCCTTTCACACTGCAGGTCAGATATCCCATGACATGCCTGAGGTTCTTTCCGAATTATCTAGGCAGACAAGATGCTGACGTGGTTTAAATTCCTATGTCCACATAGACTTTCCTTCCTTTTTTGAGTTGCTGTATATTTCCACTTTTCTAATCAGGCTCTCAGGAAATCCACTGTGCATTGACCAAAACCAAACAAAAAGTGAAAGGAAACCTGTTTCGTACTGGGTACTTTTTTTCCCTGGTTTACAACTTTTCTCTTCAGATGATGCAGCTCAGTTTACATGCCAAAGGCAAAGAGAAACACCACCTCCTTCAAGGATGGAAACAGAGCTGTCCTTAGTCATCCTATCAGCCTCACAGTTTAAGGAGTAAATAATCAGTCCCTCACTAGGGTTTTGTTGGTTAACTGAACATCACAAACACAATGCCCAGGTATTTTAATCCATGCATGGACACCCAATCACATAGCATATATGCTGGCCATACACTGTAGGGTTCAGGTAGCCAGGCACAGGTGGGTTGAAACAAGTCTGACACCAGTGTGAGTAAACCTTATGCTTTCTGAAAGACAAATACTTCAGATTTAATACTATAGATAGTGGGTAGGAACAAATTGATACAAAATCATAGAATCATCAAGGTTGGAAAAGACCCTCAAGATCATCAAGCCCAACCATCCATCCTACCACCCCCAACCACTAACCCATCTCCTGAAACACCCTGGATGCCCATTTGTTGAACCTTTCCAGGGATGGTGCCACCACCCCCTCCCAGAGCAATCAGTTCCAAGGCCTCCCCACTCTTTCTGGGAAGAAGTTTTTCCTAAGATCCAGGCTGAACCCCCTCTGCTCTAGTATAAAATAATCTATTTGAAATTGGTTTTCTGCATCCTGTCCTTTATAGAAACATCATGTAAAATGTAATCATTACAGCTGCTTCAGAGACAAGTTAGAATCGTTACACAGCCAGCACATACACACACACATCTATAAATATGTACCCACTTACTTAAGTGATTCCAGTCGGGACAAGGACTTGTTGGAGAGTGTCCAGAGACAGATGTGGAAATGATCAGAGGACTGTAGCATTTCTCTTATGAAAACAGACTGAGATAGTTGGGGTTGTTCCATTTCAAGAGACAAAGGCTCTGGCAGGGAACTTACAGTGAACTTCCAATGAGGAAGTGGAGTACCTCCCTTATGAGGAGAGGCTGAGGAAGCTGGGTGTCTTTAGCTTGGAGGAGACTGAGAGGTGACCTCATTAATGTCTATTAATATGTGAAGGGTGGGTGTCAGGAGGATGGAGCCAGGCTCTTCTCAGTGTCATCTAGAGATAGGACGAGGGGCAATGAGTGTGAACTGGAACATAGAAGGTTCCACATAAATATGAGAAGAAACTTCTTTACAGTGAGGGTGACAGAGCACTGAACAGGCTGCCCATGGGGGCTGTGGAGTCTCCTTCTCTGGAGACATTTAAAACCTGCCTGGATATGTTCCTGTACAGCTTGGTCTGGGTGGTCCTGCTCTGGCAGGGGGAATCAGACTAGATGATCTTTCGAGGTCCCTTCCAATCCCTAATGTTCAGTGATTCCATATCAGTAGCTGACTCAAAGCTGTCTCTTAGCTGTCCCTTCTATTGCATGGCTCATTTCAGCATTTTAAAGCATCCATGGCTCGGTCTCGATGCAGTTTACTGAAACTATGACTTCTATTTTGATTTTTAATAGAAACTATCTCCATACTGTGACAGACAGGTCCCCCTTGCTGTTGGCAGTACTTAAAAGTGCTCTAGGGTTGGTTTTTCTCTTTTCCCAACCTGCCATTTATTCTTTGAGCAAGGGAACTGAAAACAATCATTAGAGTGAAATTGCCAAGAGGTGCTTAAAAAAAAAAAAGCAACAGTTGATTATTTTAAATAATATTATATTAACCCATATGGATACCTGGGATGGGGATGAAGCAGAAAAGTCCGAGTCCTGCTTTCTTAACGTTTCCAGCAGACAGACCTGGAGGGTTTCCTTAAACGCTGAAGGTGTTTAAGGAAAGAGTGGATGTGGCACTTGGTGCCGATGTGGTGATGTCAGGTCATAGGCTGGGCTCGATCTTAGGGGTTTTTTCCAGCCTCAGTAATTGTGTGATGTCTCTTTTCCTTGTGGGATGGAGCACGTGAATGGTTGTGATTACTTTCTATATCACTAACCTCATGTGCTGGAAGAATTATGTGGTGTTTGTTCTCAGGCATTTAACGACTACACACCCCTCTGCGCTGTTGTTCTTTACACGAAGCACTTCAGGCGATACTTAGCCACCAGTCAAAATCTAAGTTTTATTCAAACTGAAGACACAAACCTCCTGCGCTTTCATTTCTCCAGACTCTGCAACTCTTAGCAAAGTCAAAATACACAACTGAGGGGGTTTTTTCATGCTTCTTTTGAACACTGTTAGAGGTTATTCTTGCAGATGCATCATCATCTCACGCTGTCTCACCCAAAGCTCCTCACAGACAGCGTTTGCTGCCGTCCCTGTACCATTCTTTAAAAAGGTGAACCTACACTGATGCCTGCAAAAAAACACACTGAGGGTGGCACACGCCAAACACGATCTGTTATACCCAGGCATCCAACTGCTTTCTGACTGCTACTCGATGCCAAGGCTTGCTACAGCTTTCGCTTCTATTGCTCTTCATGCAATAATCAATATTTTATTGAGCTACAAAACTCAAATGCTTATTCTTGCGTTCAGAACTAATTCAAAATTCAATTTTATTCCCCAACTCAAATATTTGTTTTTGCATTTAGAACTACTAGAAAACCTAATTTTATTTCCTATCTACCTTTTTAAAGTCATCTAATAGGAAGAGACATTGGTTTGGGGGTTTGGTGTTGGCTTGTGGGAAGCTTTTTGCATCAGAAGTTAACGCATAGACCTCGAGTTCCCTGGAAAAGGTGACAATTTCTACGGCTCATACACTGCCTAGATGAGTGACAGGTTTTTCTGGGTCTCAGACTCGGGTGTAACAACTGTCACAATTAAAAACTCAACTTACCACACACATTGGGGTGCAGGTTAAGCAACAGATGGCTGCCCTCGAGAAAAAGAAATAATTCTATGTGCTGGGGGGGGTCATCAGCAGAACAAGAGTCAAGTGACAGGCCAGGAAGCACAGAGGGAATTGGTCATGTGAAAAGAACTCGTGAAAAGAAACAAATCCATTTTTCACACTCCTTGCAGAGGAGTAAGAGGCAGCAAAGCTTGGTATTAGCATCAAATATATCAGGAGTGAAGGACAGAAAGGGCTGTGCAAATCTCGATTATAGGATGTCTTGAAGGACAGGCTGGACAAACACTTGTCTGAGATACTACGAAAAAGCAGCCAGACTTACCTTGCAGCATGCAGATGTGCTAAATTAGTTCTTTCAGTCAATTCCAACTGTAGTTTGCCATGATTCTGTGATTTCTGAGAAGACTGATGTGTTCGTGCATTCCACTTTTCCATTTTTAACTCATGGCCAAACCACATTAACTTTGGCTAGTATCAACGCTAAGATTTTCAGTGCAAATCCTGAAACACAATAAATTTTCATTTCCAATGCATCATAAAAAAAAAATCCAAACAGAAACTCATGGGGGATTATAAAGAACAATTTTAATTTTTATTTAATAAAAAAGAATAAAAGCAAGACTGTCTACACCTTACAGGAACAGATGATGCATAAAGACTTTGTACAGGCTGTACAAGCTTGTACTGCCGTTGGAACAACTTGTGGTGTGGCAGGGACACGGATGTTTTACTAGTGGGAGAAACTTTTATAAATACAGAGAGATTTTATTAGCACCTGTATTACTGTGATTAACAGGAGGATGGTTCCGGACAAAGTGCTGCTTCTCAGAGCTCTGACCTGAATAGCTCAATCGTAAAGCTGAATGAGCAGCTCAAGCATGAGCTCTTAACCGGGTCCCTGACTGGTAGGAATCCACTGGCACAACGATTGCTGCTGCTGAGTGACTCAAATGCTCCCCAGATCAGCAAAGAACCAGAAAAGGTATGGAAAAAGCTTCATAGGTACAAGAATTTCAGGCATCACTTGCACAATGGCACCTACCTAAGGCTGATCAAGTGGTGGCAGTGGCCCTCTAGAGCCTGAGGGCACAGCAGCCAGTACAGGACAGTCTGGAGAAATTGCTCAGAAAGCAGGGCATGCTCGTGAAAATACTGCATGAAATTTTCTCTGAGCTGATTGTACTGAAAAGGACAAACTGAACAGCTCATACTGGGAAGCAAACAAACAAAAATCCTGGAGCCAATTCAACAAGGCTAACAGCATCCTGGAAAAATATTTTTCTAATTAAGAAAATGAGAAGTTGCTGGTGAATGCCAGGAAACAAAATACAGCTTTTTGGCAATAAAATTCAGGCTTAATCAGATGAAAGTATTTTTATCATGCTATATACGTAACTGTTAAGCTGATTTAATGTATATATTCTTTCTGAACACATTAAGACACTGATGATTCAGAGACCAAATAAGCAGGTGAAGAACATCACACAACAAATGACACACTTAGGTTTTCTTTGGATGAGGTTTTTCACTTCCTAATTAATAGTAATTGGATTACTCCATTGTGGAGTTGCTGTATCACCCCGTTCATCAGACTACTTCTGTATTGTGGTTGTGTCTTGAACATCTTACTCCACACACTGGAGGAAACATTTCGTTTTTGCAAAATAGTTTAAATCTTTGTGAAAATCCCAAAGATTTCATTTAATCAAGTCTTTGATTATCTGAGCCTCAACATCAAGCTTACATAAAATTGGATAATTGTATAAATAAAACATTACACAAATTCTTTTTTACTCCGATTAAGCCAAACGTTACTTGCCAAAAGGCTGCTGCCTGTACCTCCAGGGTTCTTTTGGTAGCATTCAGGTAGTCATAGCTTCTTAATTACAGAAGTATTTAACCATAATCAAGTTTTGCCTTTGGAACTTCTGCCAATTCTTCTCTTCTACTCTAAATTCTCTCCTGCTCTTCTGGGTAAACACAACTCCATGAAAGTTTCATTCAACCGCTTTGTAAAACAAGTTTACCGGCACAAATGGACAAAACACCCAGAAGACAGTCTGCAAATTGCTTCTCAGTAAGAACATCTGAGCCTATTTGAGATGTACATATTAAAGACTTGCCATTCCATGTGAAATAACACAGTTCCTGCCTTTGGTAGTTTCTTACTTTAGATTTAAGTGGCAAAAGCAATGAAAGGGTGAGGCCAGAAATCAAGGCTGGCTAAAATGTTGGCAGTAGCTTGCAAATCTCTGCTCCTGTTAAGATCTGAAGGGTCATCAAATCTGAAACGTACCCCACTAATTAATTCCAAAGCACAAAATCAGGATTCCAGAATTTAGATTCAGACTAAGCCCTGAGATTTCAGGTACGAAGTCTGGGAATTTTAGCTCTGACTTAGTACAAGAGGGTCACTACATAGAGAAACTGTAGGCAAAAGAACCTCTTCCATGGACTCTTGTGACCGCTGTGCCTCCTGTCAGTTTGTTCCTCACTCTGCTCTAATGCTTAATAATCTCACCAGAGAAATCACTTACATCTGTTGGCTGCAACAGCCATCCCCCAAATCCTAAAATCACAAGACACACCCTGGAAGCACTGAACTGGCTTCAACCATCTTCCAGAAACAATAAACAAAACAAGTAATGGTGCATTTGTATCTGCCACTGCTCTTAATGCACACGGCAGGAAAGCAAGCCAACATACAATCAGCCGCTCAAGACGTAACTTCGACTATGAAAATCGATATGATATGAAGATCAAAAACAACCCCCCTTTTCTTTCTCTAAAGGGTTTGTCAATGTCTCAGTGATTTCCATAGGTGCCTTAAATAACTGTCGCTTTCCGATTTCACTTGCAGCTTAAGATGACTGTTTTGACCTTCTTGAGATCCTTTTCAATTAGTTAGAAACGCTAATTTCTCAAGAGCTAATGTGTTTGCCTCCTTTCTCTTGGGCTCTCAGCCTATTTTAGCACATGCAGAGTCAGCTGGGGTGAAGAGCAGGAGACAGAATCACCAAAGTAGGTATTAACCTACCACAGCAACATTCTCATTTGTAGAATTCAACAAGGAACGAACAGTTCTGTAGTCAAGGCGGCATCTGTGAAAACAGCCTTAGAAAACATGTCAGATTTTAAATAGCCAGTGATACATGCCATGTTTTGAGGAGTAGAAGGGATAAAAGCATGAGTCTTATGCTGGCAGTAACCTGCCAATAGCAAGTATCCACTCAGTAGAGGCAAACAATGCGTGAAATACAAACACATTTCAGAAGCAGAATTAACCCAAGCAGATAGTATCATATTCTTGTATTGGCTTTACCGAGGCAGAAAACCAGGTCTTATATCTATAAATCAGGTTTTAAATCTGTATGCTTTCAGTTGTGTTTATTCACAAAGGCAGATATGTAATATTTATATTAAAAAATTGTACATTGTTTCATGTACATTGTGCTGAAGCTTCCAGGTCAGGCCAGGGCTTTAAGCTGTATATGGCACTGTGTAGACACCTATCAAAACATCAGACCTACCTGTTTAAAAGCCTGTAACCAAAGCACTTGAGGAACACTTGCTCAAGCAGCCAACTGAAATAACTGGAAAGCTGTAATAAAACAGGTAATAGAAAAATGCTTGCCCCAGGTTGCAAGTCTTTGAAACTACACCACAGAATGTTACGTGTCTAAATCATACTTGTTCGTCACATGTTACTGAAGTTCTCTGCTGTTTACTGAAGCAGCATCTGATCTGCAAATATCCAAGTTACTTACCTACAAGCAAGTGGTAAGGAACCTACCTGACAAGCAATCTCCAAGCGTTAGGGTGTTAAGATAGATTTTTCTCAGGCAGGTTCCATTTACATCACAAATTTCCAGTGAATTCAACTGATCTGTGCACAACAAAGATTAGTGATGGAACAAACTCAATTATTTTCCATTCGGTCCATTTATCTTCCTTAGAGCTTTTTGCTACGGTATCCTCCCAGCACTGCCTGAGCGCTTTCCAGCAGAGCACAGGTGCATGATCAGCCTCTCAATTGTGGGTGCAGGGACTCCTTGCAATGTGTTAGACATCAAGCCAATCTTATTTTATCTGTGGTGGAGAGCCATCAAATGATGTTCTCAGTTTCCAGAAGAGCTTTTGCCTTCCCTCTGCAATCTGCATCTTTCTTCCCCTCTGTTCCTTTGTTCTCTTTGGTTTGATATGCAGTAGCAGACTTCCATGCAGTGTGGTTACTACCTGTAGGCTCATGCTTTGGCATGTTGCAGGGCATTATTAGCATAAAAGCATTTTGTTCTCTAGTCCTAATTTCCGTCTCCATCTATTCTTCACACTCTTTTCCGGGCCTCATTATGCCTCTCACGGGTTCAACCGTTTCCAAAGAGGTCCTGTCTCTTGTCTGGTGCAATACTTTACCTGTTGCTTTATCGTAGTCATGGGAATGCTTCTGAAGACATATACCACTTCGGTTTCATGCCACACTGCACCAGCTTCTCCTGTGCAATAGCTGCCGCTGGTTCCACAAGCACTGCATCAGTTGGGGATCCCCCTGTGTAGAGTCAGCCAACTGCTTATTCCTCACTGAACCAGGGACCTCTCTGGACAGCACGGATGCAGTTCATCATCTATGAAGTATGCAGAGGGTATTTGAGGACTTAAGACTGCGTTCTCCAGCACACCTAGAGCAGTTCTTCCAGCCATTCCGATTTAAAATCTGAAGGTCAGAGTGAAGGAACATTTTTCTCCCATATTTACAGTCTTTTTAAAGACAAACAGGAACCACAACACTCAGGCCACCAGCCCTTACAGCCTTACATTCCTTTTGCTGTAACTTGACTGAAATATCAAACCATGAGTTGTGTGACACCGTGCTGTGCTAGATCTGACTGTCATATATTTCACCAGGCTTTTGTTTTGCATCAAGGTTAGGGAATCAGCACTTACTGCACAGATTTATTTTCTTCCAGATAAAGATATACTTTAATTCAATGTCAGCTGTCAAGATCTTGAGGGGTTCCATATAGTATGCTCTATTTCTATTTGTTTTTGAACTAAAATTGCTGAAGAGTAGGAAAAAAAAATGAGAAAGTCTGTCTGGCAGTACCTAATCTTTGCTGTGCTAACAGCATTAGAACGACAGAAAGCCTCCTGACGTTCACTATGTTGGTCCATTTAACACTCTTAGCAGATTTAACTTAAAGAAAAAAATAACCCTATTACAAGTCAAATTATATTTAGCTTATTTTACCACAAACAGAAACGCCGCGCAAAAAAGATAACTCTTGTTCTGTTTTAAATTTTTGTCAGCCAGCATCTGCTGCTGCACATGAATTACAGTCATTCAGTGCTGCTAACAAACCTGAAAGCATCCACAGCGCTTCCTCCTTGAATACGCGACACTCGTGCAACCCCAAGAGGTGGATTTCAGTTTTCAGAGTCGAGCTCGAGCAAAGCAGCCGCTGTGCCCCATCGTGTGGCTGAAACTGGGACCGCGGTCACAGTCCTAGCTCCGCTCTCCCATCAGAGGGGGTTTCATTGCAGCCTGGAATCCATCTCCCTGTCTGCTCAGATGCCAACACGCTGTACTTGCTAGCCAAAGAATCATGCAGAACCATTCGATCTCCGTAACACAGAAATTTTTAAGCTGTCTCAGACTTGTTCAGGCAGTGAGATCAGAACTGCTCTCCTCTGCCTTGTTTTAGCCTCACATACCTGGCAACAACTTCTGCACATCTGACTGGCAGATGTGTCTCAGACATTTCACACATAATCTTCGAAGAATTAACTGTACTCCTCCGTTCTGGTGTATAATAAATTTTTTATCAAGACACCAATTGCAGTAATCAAGTAAAACAAAACAAGCTGGATATCAGAAAAAAGTCCTTCTATGTGAGGATGGTTGATCACTGGAATGGGCTGCCTGGAGAGGTGATGGGGCCCCATCCCTGGAGTCGTTTAAAATTAAGCTTTATGGGGCTCTGAGCAACCTGACCTGGGTGGAGTTGTCCCTGTGTAGGGAGGCTGGACTAGATGACCAGCAGACGTCCCTTCCAGCCTAGAACATTCTATCATTCTATCCAGGCATAAACCAAGAAATCAAACTGGATCCAGATTCAAAAGATAATGAATAAAGCCCCAAAACACAGATTTCTTGTTTATTATCAATGGAATAAACTGCTTTGGCTTAAGCTCCTGTCCTAAATACTTGCCCTGCAAATCCAACCCAAAAATCTGGAAACTTGAGCTAAGTTCTTATGTTGTAGTCTATTAAACGACCTGATGGGAATGTTCGTTTTTCTTTTATATCCTTATTAGAGGCAAAACACACATTGTTTCCCTCAAGCACTATACTCAAAAGGTACCAAGAAGTGAAAAATTCAGAGTCACAGAACATTAGGGATTAAAAGGGACCTCGGGAGATCGGCTAGTCCAATCCCCCTGCCACAGCAGGATCACCTAGATCCAGTCGCACAGGAACAGCCAGGCAGGTTTTAAACATCTCCAGAGAAGGAGACTCCACAACCCCCCTGAGCAGCCTGTTCCAGTGCTCTGTCACCCTCGCTGTGGAGAAGTTCCTTCTCACATCGATGTGGAACCTCCTCTGTTCCAGCTCACACCCATTGCCCCTTGTCCTCTCATTTGATGACACTGAGAAGAGCCTGGCTCCATCCTTATCAGGTGCTGGGAAGACAACTGGCACAAATCAAAAAGGAGCAGCCACTGCAGTGGTTTGTGAAGTAATGAGAGGGGAACTGTCTCAGTCCTAAGGTTGTCTGCATTCTTCCTGGTGTGGTCAGCACTGCCCATGGAGCAAGGGCTCAAAAAAATCCCACAGAGCTAGCAGTGGTGACATGAACCAAAACCATCCGTGGGTAAAGATATCCTGACGATGAGCAGAGCCTCATAGAGTTGTCTGAGGACTGGCCGTGTCTGTAATTAATTGCTAAATCTGCACCTGAAGCACAGCTGTTGCCAGCTGTTTTTGGGAGGACTGGCCAGTTAAAACTGGCTATTGTCTTGGAGAATTGTCTTCCTGTAGTTTCTATTTGCAGTTGAAAGCAATTCTCTTCAAGGGTGCAATTAATTGCTTTTACAATGAAAGCCATAAAAGCTGTCGTTGCTGGCTCCTTGAGGAAGCTCTATCGCTGTTGGCGATGGTGAGATTATTAAGCAGCTAATTGTCATCGTTGGGTTAAAATGACGATGCCCAAGTAAACACAAACCACCTCTCTTTAGCGAATTCCTCCAAACTTTTCCGAGTTTGCCCATGTGCTGCTGAGCGCTTGTTCCGGCCGGGCACAGCCGCCGCACTCTCGTGCACAACCCGCCCCGCGAGCGTGCAAGGGAGCGTGCAAGGGAGATGCTTTGTAACAGCTCCGTCAGATGTTACCACAAGGTTTCGTCTGTCAGCGGTGGCCAGCTAAGTGATGAGCTGACACAGCCACTCACTCTATGGGTCACTGGCAAAACAGACAGGTTCAAAAATGTGAGACATTTGTTCCAACTCTCCCGAATGTCTTTCCTGCTTCGTTCAGCTCTCAGCTCCGTTGTCTCGTGCAGGCAAAATAATAACACATGTTGGCACTTAGAACAAGCTGTTTAAAAATAGTCACTCAGCCCAAGGTGGACAGAAACACTGAGTTTCGTTTGTTTGGAGAGGAATTCTTTTGGCCTTCCTAGGGCTGTTGGCCACCTCTGGTGGAGTGGAAAGGAAAGGCAGCCCTTTTTCCACGCTGAGCACGGCACCCGTCTGCACTTTCACTGGTGCCACCTGGTAACTGCATTAAGTTTCTTAACTCTGGCCTCGACTTCGCACCCTCTTCTCACTCTTGTAGGAAAACTCATGGCAGCCATGAAGCTGGTTTTAAGAGATGGAGAGATGTTTTCTGTCTCCAGAAGCGTAGCTACATGGATGCACGCTGAAAAGAGAACATCTTCATCAAGCTCCTTCAGATTTGTCCCTCCTGTCTCATTTATGCCGGTAGGATTTTTGTGAACTGTAGCCAAGGGGTAGCTTTGGCGATTCAAAAAAATCGATCGGTGGTAATGTCAGTAAGAGTGTAAATGAGTATTATGAATGGCTATAACAAGCCATAAAGGCTAATGCCCAATAATAAGAAAATACCCAAGTTCTGTGGTGGAGCTGGTGGCTTAAGAAATGGACAGCCCGTTCTTGTTAGAGCACAAGAAAATGCTTATCTGCTTCCTAAATTAAAGCTGCTTTTGACAGTTAGGTGATTTAAAACTTCCTCTCCACTTCACATCTCATCTTTGTTGAGAATTACCCTAATGAGATCACAAAACTAGGCATTGGAAGGAACCTCGAAAGATCATTTAGTCCAATCCCCCCAACCACAGCAGGATCACCTAGACCAAGCTGCACAGCAACATACCCAGGCGGGTTTTAAACATCTCCAGAGACGGAGACTCCACAGCTTCCTCAGGCAGCCAGTTCTGGTGCTCTGTCACCCTCAGCATGAAGAAGTTCCTTCTCATATTTATGTGGAACCTTCTCATATTTATGTGGAACCTCCTATGTTCCAGCTCACACCCATTGCCCCTTGTCCTATCATTAGATGACACTG
>JAOXOE010027530.1:0-18198 GCA_028565055.1 Phoeniculus purpureus | reverse complement strand
AGAGCCTGGCTCCATCCTCCTGACACCCATCCTTCAAATATTTATAGACATTAATGAGGTCACCCCTCAGTCTCCTCTAAGGCAAAGACACCCAGCTCCCTCAGCCTAAACCACATAGGACATAGTTCTTCAGAAACAGCCTGCTTCACCTTGAGTATCTTATCAGCCACAGGTCCTGCTAGAAAGTATGCTGTTGCATTGGCCTCTCTTCATAGGCTACAGAGACACTGCCCAGAACCTAGGGCATGTCCATCAGCTGCAGCTTCAATCAGAGCTTGTTCACCTGCTGCATTCTAGGGTCCTCCACACACTGCAGGGTGGTTTTCTGCTTCAGTGTGGTCCTCTGTGGCCTGCAGGACAACTTTCTTCACCATGATCTTCACCAAAGGCTGCAGGAGTATCTCTGCACTGGTGCTTGGAGACTCTCTTCCCCATTCTTCACTGACCTTGATGTATGCAGAGTAGTTTCTTTCACTTTTTCTCAGTTATCTCTTCCATATGTTGTTGCACAGAAGATTTTTTGCTCTTGTTAAATGCATTATGAAAGATCATCTCACCCAGCCCCACTGATACAGAAGATTAGGTCACATAGGAATAAGTCCAGGCTGATTTTGAACATGTTCAGAAAAGGATACTCCACAGACTTCCTGGGCAGCCTGTTCTAGCGCTCCACCACCCTCTCTGTGAAGAAGTTCCTTCTCATATTTATGTGGGGCCTCCATTTAACACCCATTGACCCTTGTCCTATCATTAGATGCCACTGAAAAGAGACTGGCTCCATCCTCCTCACACTCACCATTTACAGCCTTCCAGTGTGTCAAACAATCCTCCCAGTTTTGCATCATTTACACACTTGTTGACAGTGCACTCTATTCCCTCATCCAGGTTGTTGATGATTATATTGAATAGTGCTGGTCCCAGTACCAACCCATGAGGGACTCCACTAAATACAGGGGCTCCAGCTAGACACCATCTCATTATCCCTGACTTCTTTCCTTTAACTAGGTCAAAATCCACCTCACTACCCAATCATCCAGACCATATTTCCTCAGTTTAGCTACAAGGATGTTATGGGAAATGGTGTGAAATGCTTTATGAAATCAAAATAAGCCACATCCATTGCTCTACCATCATCTATCTCCCTAATAAAAAAGGCCATTAGTTTTGTTAAACATTACTTCTTCCTAACACAATCATGCTGACTGCTCCTAATTACCTCTTATCCTTGAAATGCCTAGGGACATCACTGAGGTTAAGTTGTTCCATCACCTTTCCAGGGATGGAGGTGAGGCTGACCGGTCTACAGTTACCTGGGTCCTCATTCTTACCATTTTGAAGATTGGAGTGACATTTGTTTTCCTCCAATCTTCAGGCACTTCTCCTGTTCCCCAAGACTTATCACAGATGATGGAGAGTGGCCTAGCAATGACTTCTACCAGCTTCCTCAGCACTCGTGGGTGCATCCCATCAGGACCCATTGATTTGTGAATGTCAACCTTGCTCAATTTGTCCCTAACCCAGCCTTCGTCAAGCAAGGTAAACTCCTCCCTCATTCTGACTTCTTCTGAGGCCTCAGGCGTCTTGGACTCTTGAGGACAACCTCCAGCAATATAGACAGAGAAAATAAGGCATTCAGTAGCACCACTTTCTTTGTATACAGGGCACCTATCCCATTCATTAGCAGGCCTACATCGCCTCTAGTGTAGTTTTACCTGCAATGCATTTGAAGAAACTCTTTCTGCTGTCCTTGACCTCTTTTGCAAAATTTGGTTACAAGGATGCCTTGGCTTTCCTGATTGCCTCCCTACATCCTCTGACAATGATCTTGTATTCCTCTCAAGTGGCCAGCCCCTTCTTCAATAATCTGTAGACTCCCTTGTCAGAGAACACACCACCAAAGTTAGAGACGTTTGGCTAACAATCAGAACTTAACTGGTTTTGATGTCAAATGCAATTAATAAAATTAAAGGAAACCAAAAGAGAAGACTCACACTGCTAGTTCCACATTTTTCCTAATTTTACCATAATTCTCCAGGCTGTCTTAAACTACTGGGGGTTGCCTCTGGATATTTGAGAAGATTTAAACAAACTGCAGGAAATTTTTAAGGTAGAATATATTATATTTTTATTTTAAACCAACACGAACACCCATAGAATTTTTACAGTGCAGTAAACTAATTTTTACCATACTGTGACAATTCAGTGTTAAATGTCTTGTTTAAAAGAGGAAAAAAACCACATACAGTTTTTTGTTAGACTAGGTTAAAATTACGTTTAGTGGACATAAACTGAAGATTAGATTGATAGATAATATTAAATTTATTTTCACTTGACACCTTCATGTATAGTAATTTCAGACAGTAAACCTGATATAGTTTAATATAAAAAAAAAGAAATTAAACATTTGATCAGAAAAGACTTGAAGCAACATAGGAGGAAATGAAGAGTTAATTAATTAAGATATAGGAGGGAGCTATGTGTGAATGTATTACTACACCTCATAAAGTCACTGAATTCATCAGATTTATTCAGACTGTATCTGTTCAGTCTTTTATGTTAAATATGCATGCACATTTAATGATTAAAAAAAGCACATTGATTAGCCTTGTTGATCTAATCTGGAGCCTGGTGAAATCGAGTTCTGTATTCATATCCACAGTGTGACATGTACATTTACAGTTCTGAAGTACTATATTTTCTATGCAAACTTGTGCTTGAGCAGAGTTTGCTCATGTTGGGTGTGAAATATACTTGTTTAACACTAGTTTTATCTAAATAATTACAAATATATCTGCAGCTGTCATATTGCACATGAAAAAAATGAGGTTGGACTTCAGTCGTGCCCCTGCAGCTCACCCATTTTATCTCTACTTTACTCTTCTCTCTTCCTTTGTAAAGGAATGGTATTAGGATCTGTGCAATTAGATTAAAGTAGATGTCCCAAGCTGATACTCTGAGGGACAAAAAAAATCTCTCTGCACCTCTGCTTCCACTCTCAGGTACTCAGAGTTATCTCTCTATAGTTCCCTCTTTTTGAATTGTTTTTGAATTGTTGGCTCTGCGTAATATGTTAATGCCTTTCTTGGGTTGTGATATTGAAGGCTTCTATCTCTATAGGTACTCTCTCATTATTGCAATGATGTAACTGTTTATAATTCATATGTTGCAAACTGTTGGTAGAAGAATTTCTGGCTTGCAATCGTCTAAAAAACTCAGGAAGATGATGTTAAAAAAATGTTAATGCTTGATTGTAAGTTTCTGCAAAACGTTAGAATTGAGCCCAAAGCCTTCTTTTGCTTTTGCAGCTTGAATGTAACTATGGTGACAATTTCCCTCTTAGTTATATTAATCTTGTGCTCCCTAAACTCTGAACAGCATATCAAATCAGATCTGATTAAACTGGGTTCCCTTGATAGAGTAGAAAATTGCTTAAACCTTTCTAATTTGTGACCTATGATTGTACCTAGTTAAATGTGATATTAAGGTCAAGGTCTAACATAAAGTCACAGAGTACACCACAAATCCATTACTACATTTTAATTCATGTACTGACACATCTGAGAATATGGTCCTTTACCTTTGACCCTCAGTTGTAAAGGAAATCTGTCTGTACTTACCCTAGTAAGGTTATGCAAACCTCTAGAGAGTAGATTGCCAGCTCTGTTAAGGATATAAAAGGTGACAATAGTAGACATCTGTATAAATGCTGTATCATTAATAGTCCTTCATAATATTGACAAAAATCAGTAAATAACGAACAAAATTAGCAATGCCTTGTGACAACTTTCAGAGCAGAGGACACATTGAAGGCTATTAATAATGTCCTTTCTATTTTGAATGTCTTGCTTCCATACAATTAAGTAGACTAAATAAAGCACCTAGATTTCCTCTGCAACTAATAGTACTGACAAGTCAAAAATGCACTATGAGCGTTAGATGCGGAGAAATGCAGTTACGTGCAGTACAAATACTGCTTTCTTCATGACTATGTAGTTAGTAAGATACAGTGGGCACCAAAATGCAGGAGAAAAAGCTGTAGTAATAAATTGTAGTAACAATTAGAAAAGATTTTATGATAAGATACTTGTTCCTAGCAAGGACAATTCTTTTTATCTACACTTTATTTGGCTCATTCTTTATACGCATTTTTCACAGATGAAAAAAGCAGAAAGTTTATTTCTTTTTTTTTTTTGCTGTAGCTATTCAACTGCTACAAACGTTATATATCTAGTCATATCTTGTTCTTTAATGCTGTCAACAATGTGTCAATCTTCATATCTCAAAAAAAAGGAAAAACACCAGACACAAAAATGTGATGAATGTGACAGTATTGGAATATCAGAGGACCAAAAGGCAGGTGGTGTTTTGTAATAGAAATAAATCTTTCATGAGAGCAAACCTGGTAGAATTGCATACCTTTCTAGAGGGCATATCATGCATAGCTATTACTGACAGTCTGCACAATTGCATCAGTTAGATAAGGTAAGGCTTTGACTGTGTCTAATCGTGTATTGAGTCTCAGAGGGGAAAGAGAAGATAGGTGCTTTTGTATATATATATAATATGTAGTATATGTGTGTGTGTGTATCAATATGCTTTCTGGAAAAATACTTTAATTTGAATGAAAGGGCATGAAGTTAAACTGTGTATTTTGAAATACAGTGAGATACTGTTTTTTACATAATTTTACAATATTTTAAATATGTTGCCTTTAACTAGGTTGCAGAATCATTTCAAGTTTCTATCTGAATATGTTTAAAATGGTGGTACCCTTGCAGAAAGGAGCAGAAAGACATACATCCTCCAATCAGGCAAAATAATTTAAATGATTTTATTATGAGCTCTTCCTGTAACTTCCCGTAACTTTGGCAATTACATCCTGCCCTCTGAAGACTCCATTTCTATGATTAAGGTATTCCAGTCCCATCATATTGCCATGATGAAAACAGTTTATAAGAATTTATACACCACAAAGGGCTGCTTTTCATTTCTTGTAAAAGCCAGTATATATGTGAATTTTCTGTAAAGAAACGTGCCATAATGTCATAATGAGCCCAACAGACTTGCAATTCTAGCCTCCCCTCAGTTAACTACTGTATAATATGTTTGTCATTCTTTTGCCAGCCTGACTGTGCATAAAGATATAAGTACAAACCTCAATGAGTTATCCCCCACTTTAAAATGGCAATTATACAAGTTACAAATGAGCACTCAATCCAGTCAGAACCACAAAACAAAGCATTGATTTTAAAAAAGTCTTTTTTTAGCTCCTCAAAGTTGTCTGCTACCCTATACTAAGCTTTCCCATCCTAATATTGATACTATTTTTTTTCTGTTTCACATTGTAGTTGCTTATCTGAACAGCACAACTGCTATGTGGTAAAGTAAGTTATGCCTTTACCACAGATCTACAGCAAGGGTCAGCAGGCAGTCATGCAACCCAAAGGAAACATCAAGAGTAACTGTCTTTTTGTGGTAATCTTATGACAGGCAAATTCTTGAGCTTGATAGATGTTACGTGATACTGTAGTGGATACCGGGGACCACAGGCTAAAACTGACACACAGGACTGAAAGGCTAGTTGAAAACTATAATTAATGTGTATTACACTGAGTGATGAAAGCCCATGCTACTTCCTGTGTGAAGATTTGTGCAAAGCATCCTACAGAAATACTTGTTGATTCTATCTAGCTACATGAAAGTTGTTGTTTGCGTGCCTCAACATACTGAAAAACATTACTGTCTTGCATGTGAAACATATTTTAATCTCTGGAGTAGTGTGATCTTTGATCAGGAACATCCCATGGGAATTCAAACCCAGGACCTTCTACTTGTGAATCAGACTCTGCTTCCATGGACATGTGACACCTGGATATCCCTTCCCCTAATCCTATTCACCTACAGGAATCCCTGGTATGCAAGACACATTCCTTTGCATCCAGGCTCCATCCTGGCTTCTGTTCATCTGGCTTTCTGGAAGAAAATAATTAAATTTATCCTTTCCTCCCTTCCTAGAGATATCTTTCAGAAGATTGTATACTGATGATGACATGCTGCTAGAGTAGTACAAACATTATCCATATTAGAAGAGAGAATAAAAGTTGGGGAAAAGAAGCTGGGAAGGGCTGTTTCAATTTTTTAAACCCTTTTTATACTTTATGTTAGTAAAATTTTCTATATTTTACTTTATAATAACATGCTTGGTTTTTCTATGTTTTTGACTATGAGAGAATCCAGTCTGCACAAAACAAACAAAACCAGGACATTTTCATGGCTTGAACTTGAACCACGGGAAAGTAAATAAATCAACAGGCAGATACATGGGAAAGATTTGAATCTGGCCTTGTGACAGCTAAAGATAGAATCCAGTTAATTCTATCTACCAGTCTTGGAAAGTAAAACATTTTATTCCATACACTGTTATGTAAAATAATCCCCACTAGAAAAGAAGTCGTACTCTGCAGGCTTCAGTGTTGCTCTTTGTAAAGTGGCCTGTTTCTATCCTTAAAATGGAATCAATTCAGTGATTTTGTTTTCAGCTCTGACTACTCTAAGTTACTACACTCTCTGAAATTAATGGCGTATTTTTACAGTGTCTGCTTCTACAAGTGATAATACCTGATGTTTACTGTTACCACCAAGGATTAGTATGCAGGAAGACTCTTGCTTAGATTTGCTTCTATGGAGACCAAGGTCAGTATTCAATCTTGTGTGCCATGTTGGGTGTGCAGTAAGTCAAAGGCTTCATCTATGGGGAAAGCAGACAGTACAGGTGTCCCTACGCTGACTGACAAGGTATTCCATCCTATAAATATCGTATTGGGCATAAATCTGACAAAGGTCAACCTCTCTTCTTCAAAGGCCAGCATCCAAAGAGGAACTCAGTCAATTCAGTCTTCTGTGCATTCCTGGATCTAGCTTTTGCATTTGGTACCTGTCTGCTGAAGAGTCCAGCCTGGGAGCACCCCTGCACCTACATCAGTGGTAAGGGCAGTGTAATCACCAACACGAGGTTTGTATTCAGTATTGGCTTTTTATATATTATGTGGTATCATTATTTTCATTAAAACTGCCTTAGTTTTCTTTTCCCATACATCGGTCTCTAACCCTTATTTCTCTTCTCTTTCCCTTTTGATAAGGAAGAGGAATTAATAGAGAGTGTCTGCCATTTGTCTAGTGGTTAGCCTAGTTTCATCCCATGACAGTTTCCTGTCTCTTATGTTTGTTCTAAAATTTCAAAATTTGGCTTTTTTGTACAGGCACATGTTTACACAGACCTCTTTTTGCTTCACATTTTCTTCACAGATATGAGTATTAATGAAAAAACTTAGATGAAAAATCAGTAAGAAGGAGATTTATCAATAGAAACTACTATGGTATGAAACCATGGTTTTCTAGTATTGTGCTTTTCTGCATGAAACAATTTAGCTGATTTCTTTTAGATGCCCACCTGCACCACTGCACTTCCAGCCTCAAGTTGCAGGGTGGGGGCTGCAGCTGTAGGTGAGAGGCGCCCTGTCATGTGACCCAGGTCTCCCTTATTTAGCCAGGAGGATATTCCAGGAGGGTTTTTCTGACCTAGCAGCGGTGGCAGTGAGCAGCAGAGTGGAGCTCCACCTGCCCACCTGCAACACCACTGACATGTTGCATGAGCCTTGTGGCATGTGCTGACTGAAACGGTGGCTGTTGCTCACTACTGCCAGCACACACCACTGGAGCAGGCGTGGGTTCACCATGACAAGCTAGATTGATGTTAGGAGTTGAGGAACAACCACAAAATGACCGGTGGGCTAACTAGTGCGTGGAGATGTCAGAAGTTATGAGCAATGGCCGTAGCCATGGGGGAGAGAGCCCTCAGGCCTCCAAGAAGGGGCTGCTGCTGCTGCCTGCAATCCAGCCACAGCACCATCTTGGCCCCATAGAATCATAGAATCATTAGGGATTGGAAGGGACCTGGAAAGATCATCCAGTCCAATCCTCCTGCCACAGCAGGATCACCCAGACCAAGTCACATAAGGAACACATACATATTGTTTTCTGGAAGTTCTAAGCACTTGCAACACAGGCTTTAGGATGAAAGTGCCTTCTCCATCCTAAGTCACTATAGAATCATAGCATCAGTCAGCGCTGGAAGGGACCACAGGATCATCCAGTTCCAACCCCCTGCCATGTGCAGGGACACCCCACCCTAGATCAGGCTGGCCAGAGCCTCATCCAGCCCGGCCTTAAACACCTCCAGGGACAGGGCTTCAACCACCTCCCTGGGCAACCCATTCCGGCTCTCACCACTCTCACGGTGAAGAATTTCCTCCTCACATCCAGTCTAAATCTACCCAGCTCCAGATTTGCTCCATTTCCCCTAGTCCTGTCACTACCTGATATCCTAAAAAGTTCCTCCCCAGTTTTTCTGTAGGTCCCCTTCAGATACTGGAAGGCCACAATAAGGTCACCTTCCAGCCTCCTCTTCTCCAGACTGAACAGCCCCAACTGCTCCAGCATGTCCATATCCTTCTTGTAATAAGGGCTCCAGAACTGGACACAGTACTCCAGGTGGGGTCTCACCAGAGCGAAGTAGAGGGGGAGATGCTGAAACCCTTCCTTCTGTTCAGCAGGCACCTCTACTTTATATACCATTTGTGTGTGTGTGGACACAGAATAAAAGGGAATGTTTTTCTACGTAAAGCTGAGGCTGAGAGCAAGCCCGGTGGTCATGGTATCCCATACATGACTCTGACAGGCTGTTGAACTGAGAAGATAAATTAAGCAGCAGCCAGATTTGACACATCTCTGAGATCACTCATTCCAATATCCAAAAATAAAAGAGAGATCTTAACATACAGCTCTTAAGACTTCAATGAATTTGAGAAATAAAGAAACCAAAAAGTGCTTGTTCCCTTTGATAGAGAAACCCATGATTCAAAATGGAAGTGGGCAAGATGAGGGATGAAAAAGCCAGCCCTTGGAAACATATCCTGGCCAGCCAGCTCTGATGTCAAGGCCTCACGTGCGAATGCCTTAGAACTGGGAGCACCCACATACAAAGTGAGTGTAACTGATATCCTAATATGAACGTTGTATGTCAGTAGTTCATGAAGAGCCCTATGGCTTGTGTGAGATGGTTAGGCTTGGGTAAGGACAGGAGACTGGTGGTGCTCATTAAGAGCATCTATCTAGGTCATGCCTTGGGTGCTTTGATATGAAATGCAAGTGGGGAATTGCTTTTTAGTGTCATAGAGGTTTAGATAACTGATTACAGTGTTAAGCTCAGTGGAGGAGCAGAGCAGATGATCTCTAAGGTCCTTCCAACCTAAACCATTCTGATTCTACAGCTCAGGGTCACTTATGGGGGCTGCATTTCATAGCTCAGGACATTGGGGAGTGCAATATATCTCCAACAGAGTTGCCCAGGGTCGCTGCAGAGGAGTTAGGTACAAAAGACTGGATTTGGGGAGCAGTGTAATGCCTGTTTCACCCATCAGTGACCCTAAGCTGCTGTGGGCAGTCCTGAGTGTCTTTAAAAGCAGCTTGCAGTGCAGAGCGCTAGAAGATCATCTGGAACAGAGGCTGATGACCTGAAAAAAGCTATTTTGGAGAGCTAAGTAGTATATTCAGTTTGCAGAAGATGCCATGGATGGGTCAACTGTACCCAAGCCTAAGGCTGACCGTCCTATTGTACTTTTGCCAAAGTTAATTTCAACATTTCCCGTGTAATGCACCTGCCTCCAGTTCCTTCTTCTTGATTCTGTTCTTGATTCAATTTGAAACCCAAGGTAATGTACGCTTCTTTACCCATGAACTAGAAACAGTGCACTTTTATGTGCCATAAATCTTGTTATTATTATGACCACTTCTTTTGGGGGTTGTCCTACTAATTTGCTTATTCCTGTTAGGTGGTAGAATAGAGTTTAAAGAGAAAGGTGGCAATGCCTGTGAGAGAGCGGCGCTTTCCAGACTTTTTCTGAGCATCCCTCACAAACGCCTGCTGATGGGATTGGTGCATTTCCCTGCGAGGGGCAGAGCAGTGCAGCCACACCACGTCATCTCGCTGTCTATTTTGAGGCTGTGTGCTGTGCCCTCCTGGGTCAAAGCGAAAACGGGAGAGGATCCCAAGCCAAAGCGTGTGGAAGATGACTCACCTGATTATTTTCTGCATTTCAAGTATAACCCCCACATTCTTGCCAATGTATCAATACAGCCAGGCTCTCGCTCCTGCAGCAAGCCTTGTGTATTTATATCTACTATGTAATGCCTCACTCTATGCATCCAGACATTCCTTATATCTTATTTTTTGGTGCTCAAAGACCAAAACTGCAGTCAACCCATGAATTCCAACATACCAAGGTTCAAGTAGTGACATCTTTGGTTACCACAACCCTTCCCGTTTTAGGATTTACTGAAATTGGGCAGAGTAGCTCTGGGGTACCAGGCAGCCTGGCAACCTATGCAACTGAAAAAGCAGCTCTGCTGACGTATGTTCTTAGACAGAGGGCGAACGGATGATGAAAGCAACATGACCAGGGCTGGGAAGGAAGGAATCTTTGCTCCTCTCCCTTGCATACTGTTGATGCTCTGCAAAACCCAGCCCACCTCTGCTCTGTGTGTCCCACTGTCTCTTTTGGAAGGGAAGAAGGGGACAGGTCTGGGAGGGTTAAACTGAGGTTGTTATTACTGGGGAAAATGCAAACAAGTTGCTCACAGTAAGGAAATGAATTTGGTAGCTCAACATAAAGCTTCACTGTCAAAGCACCTCAACTCAGTGGTCATTTTATTCTCAGAAATACAGAGTTAATTGTGACTGGCACCTGCAGCAATAACCTGTTTATGGGGAAAAACCCTAGTCCTAGTCTAGAAAATCTGTAATCTTACCCTGCCATTTCAAATCTGTTGCTTTATTAAGATTACATACTTGGCTGGAGTCTGTTTGATATGTTTATTACTCTTGTCAGGATGGCAGCGTTTTTTTCTGCTTTGAAAATACATGTTCCTGCCTACGTTGACTGTGTATTTATCCTTTCTTTTAGCTTTTTCATTACTGTTCCTTTTAATTATTTAATGAGGAGTGTTTCAGGTTCCCAGTGATTTAAAATTACGACTTGCAGAGATACTGGCAATATCCTTGCTAGAGTAACTCTGATCCTCTAACTTTAAGACTTTAAATTCAAACCACATGTTCTTGCCACTAACTCCAAAAAACAACCCATGGAGTTGTGTGACTGTCACTAGAATATAAACCATAGCTGCTCTGCAAACAAAGGCCACAGTATTTAAATTGCGGTTACGGTCAGGAAAGTGACTCTTTTAATTATTACTCTGGTTTACTCAGGAGATCTGCTCCCTCTGCACATTCCAAATATCTCTGCAGATTTTTATAGACTGAAAAGAGATTTTACTGCTGCTTTCCACTCCTCTTAGCCCCACGGAGGCCAGCCAATGCAGGGCGAGTGAGCCAGATTTGTTCCAGACTCACACATCAGCAGGAGTGTGAGCTGAATTCTCGCGGCAGGGCCTGTCGAAGGGACGATGCTCCCACCGGGACGAGCAGTCACACATCCGTGTCCCTCAAGAGCTCATGGGGTGCAGGGCAGGTAGGAGCTAAAAAAAAACCACCCACAGTATTTTTTGTATAAATCAGATTGTTTTGAAACGGAAAAAAAATCCCTGAAAGGCCTCTTGGGCTGGAAGGGCTTTTTGGCAGTGCGGCTACCCCACTCTGGGACAGGGGCTCTGGGCAAAAGAGAAAAAGAGTCTCTTTTAAAACGGCATTGGATGCAGAACTAGGAAACTGAACATAAGAAGATGCAAAAGTCTCAGAGGGATTGTATTTTTTTCCGGGTTTGTGGAGTTACTTCGATTCTTTTAACATTTTTTCATAGAATACCAGGATTGGAAGGGACCTCAAGGATCATCTCCCTTAAGTGAACATCTCCCTTATGTGAACACTGTCTTGTAGCCTTCTGTGGGCTGAGCCTCTTTGGACTAACATAAACCCAGTGACTGCCTCTGCCCTGGCTCTCAAGCCCCTTTTTTGTGTGTTTGCTACATCAAGAGTCAAATCCCATTTAGAGGGTGGCTGTATGAACTTCCTATCTGCATTCATGAAACGTCATCTATGTATTTTGTTTCTGCTATTACAGTAGTGGGAATGTTCCTCTGCTCCGTGTGTATTCAAAATAAGTGTTGGTAGGAGAAGACCTAATTCATTCTAGATGGGTTTATTAGGCGTCTCTTAACAAACCCCAGAGTATGTAAATGAAATACAACTATACGTACATATTCATCAGTCTGTTCTTGGAATTAAATATGAGTGCTGTGACATTTGGGTTTAAGGAATGACTAATTAACATGTGTGCAGGATGTTCTCATCTTCCTGCTTTAGAGTCCCGGAGTCAGGGAGAAGCAGACAAAACATATTACCACTCCCTCTATCATAGTTTGCAAAGCAGAAAGCTGTGCACAGCAGCCAAGAACTTCTCAGGCTTTTTTGTACCTGTTGGGTGCTGACATGGGGCCCCTTCTCAAACGTTTAATGTTGTTAAATGTCATCTTGTCTGCATCAGGGCCACGACTGCATTTAAAAAATCAGGTTTGCATCTGACCTGGCTTTTAATAATTGCACCAACGAGTTGTGGAGAACAGTAAGGAGCAGAACAGCTGCTGGAGTACAGCCACTGTTGCTGGTAATTTACCTCCGCAACGGAATGCTTTGCGACTAGGCTGAGCCCTAAGATGCTCCCCATCACCTCTGTCCTCAGGCTCCTCTCTAGGAAAACCTGGGCTGGATCCTGAAGGGATATTTGGGGCTTGGCTGACTCAATGCCACACTCAGGAACACCAGGCTTAACTGCGCTGCTGGTGAAAACCCAGAGAGAAACCCACTTTTGTTTGCAGCAGGGCTGGCTCAAGCGGCTTTTGTGCGAGAGCAACGTGTGTGCACGCTGGGCACTTTTTGCAGCAGAAAAAAAAATAATTAAAAAAAGCCCAAACGCAGCTGTAATTTCATTCTGTGGGCACTGGGGGAGGGCAAGCGCACCACACCGCCCTGTCTGAGCACCCTGGAGAAGCTGACCAGAACAAATCTCAGCAGGAACACACAAACCTCTATTATACCTTTTAGAAAGCTTCCCATTGAATACAGCCGGGCAGATGGGAAGGGCCCTTTTATTTCCTTTTTCTTTCTCCGCCTGAGTTCATTCTCTCCCTTTGGGGGAGCCAGGTTCAAAGAGATGCCAAATGCATCAAAACCTTCCCAATAAAGTCCCTTTCACTTCCTGGCAGAGCAGGGACGGGGCCAGGAGCGTGCTGGGAGCACTGGGTCCGCCAGTGACTTTCAGGACTGTGTGTGGCAAATTGTGTGCACAGCTCCCAAAACAATACCCTGAATTGGACGTCTAATTCCCTGGAAATGAAATCCCTCAGCTGGCCGGGGAAAACAGGAGCCAAAGAGATTAAACGGTGCAGCAGGGAGAATCTTTGGTGGTTGATGGGTGGGGTTGTGGAGGGGTTTGTTTTTTAGCAAAGGGGTGACAAAGTAGTGGTTTCATTTTGCTTCCTTCTCTATTTAAATTTGAACCATACCAGAAATCCTTCCTTCCCATCCCAGAAATCCCCAATCCTTGGAGAAAAAACTACTTGTCCTGACTCCTGATAATCACCCAACAGGTGAAATCAGTCCAGGAAGCACAGCCCCATCTCAGGCTGCAGAATGAATTTCTGTGGCAATTCGTTCTGTGAAGGTGTGTGAAGGGGGATTCCATGGGTGTATCCCCATGTCCCCAGGCACCCTGCTCAGGTCTCCGCTAGCACCCTCAGCTCCCAGCATCTCCCAGGCGCTGCACCAGCCACCGCAGCCTTTGCTCAGTCCCAGGTTATTTATCCCGGTGCAAACTCCACTGATGCCACTGGCAGAGAGGCCGGGAATGGGGCTGAGACTTTACCATTGATTTTTTTGATGCTGGTTTATTAAATATGAGGAGATGCAGCCGTTGCCGCTCTGATGCGGCGCTGCAAGTGGCTGGATGCTGGGTAAAAGCACAGTCTCTCTCCTTAGGAAGCAATCTTTCCCTGCAGGGCTGGTTTTAAGTGCTACAAGTCAAAACTTAGCGGGCCTAGCAGTGGCAAATTTTTTTTTCCTTTTAAAAAAAATGCAAGCAGTTTCCTATGTATTTTTGCTAACAAAAGCCTGAAGCTTCCTTTCTATGCTTTATTTTCTTTCTCTTCTGAAACGATCGTTAGACAAAAGCAGTTTTGCTGCTGGTTAATCAAGAGAGTGATGTGGCCCTGCATTTTAATCCTAAACCAATTAGCAGGATTTGACATCATGCCATTAGACTGCTTGAAACAAAAATCAAGGACAGCGTAATGCAGCTAGAAAAGAACAATAACCATCAGCACTGCCCTGTCAAAGGGGAAGGAAGAAATTTGGCTGCGTGTGTAATTTCCAAGCAATCCCCCTTTCCCTCAAACCTGAGCATTCAAATGAGGGAGCTAAATAATAATGAGAGGGGGAAATGTTGAATCTCTAATCACATTACCCTAAACTGAACTGGTTTTCAAAGCAGAAATCGCCGCTCTTGCTCCTCAGCCCGCAGTTTTAAAATCCTGAGTTCTGTTTAATGGATTCTTTAAGCGGGTGCTTGGTGCTTTGCTTTGCAGGCAGATCGCACGCACGCCAGGAACAGCGGCAGCTCTGATGCAGATGTACAGCAAGGGGTGATAAACACATATCAGGATCCCTAAGAAACAACATACTGGGCATTAAGTATCCCAAAGACAGTTAATTAATGAGGTACCTTTGAGCAACCACACTTTTCCTGGCAGAAACACACTTTTCGGCTGATCCCACCGCAGCATTGCAGCCCAAGCCGGTGGCAGGGGCTGGAGCCAGGCTGGCAAGGATAAGCCCAGGCACGGCTGCTGCCCGCAGGCAGCAATAAGCCTGGCGAGGATGTGTGGTGAGAACAAAAACGCAGGCAGGCCCTGGGGTGCGGTATTTGCGGGATGAATGCCTAAAGCACATCGGGGACTCCGCGCCTTGCTGCGCTCTCAAGGCTGGCAGCGGAGAGCCGGAGCAGGAGTGAAACCCAGCATCTCGTAAAGCAGCATATGGAAGGAGCGCAAATGGATGGGGTTTTATGTCCTGTGCAATATTTTCATTGATATTTATTTTGATTTAATTTGGCTAATGTGCAGGAAAATGAAAACGCGCCATGCTCCTCAACATCTGATGAGGAGCCGAATGCTTTTTAAAATTAGTATTCCCACATAGGCGGCGATCTTTAAGGTCTGCCCAGCAACTGTGCTGGAAAATCATGAGTCACTCCATGTAAATCACGAGATGACCCTCAGAGCAGCAGATTTTTTATAAAAAATGTTGAACTGTTTCTGTTGCCATTACAGCTTCTCTTCTTTCTGCTGCAGCCTTTTGCCCATAACTTCATCTTCCTGTTAATGAAAGTGGAGTTTCCAACAGCCTCAAACCATTTCAAAGAGAGGGAGTTTAAATAATAATTATTATTAAAGTGTCATGAGATTTGTGATAACATGGCAGAAGATGGCAACGACCTTTATCTCTGCTTTGAGAGAAGAGAGGCTGAAGCAGTGCTGGGAGGACAGGAACAATGGTCACTAACTCTAGTGTGAGGTTGGAGACCAGGTTACAAATCTCTGCCAAGTATGTTTAGGATGAACTTGAGTAAGTGACATAAATCTTTTTCTCTTGTAGCTTCCACCTGCACTGCAGGTTAGAGAGATTCCATTTCCTCCTTGGGGATCTGTAGAAATAAATGCCCTAAATCCAGTAAGGGGCATCAGCGATGGCAGTGCCGCGTGCAGGCTGGAGAGGAACAAAAAATAGTTCTGTATAAGATGTTAACAGCAGATAAATCCTCTGCCTTCCTACAGCAACAGCATTCCCAAAGCTTAAGAGCTCTGAGTTCTGTGAGAGTCAGTTAGGGTGAGTAAGGTGAGCAGAGGCACCAGGGCATCCCACCAACCCTCTCCCTTCGCCCCGTGGGGTGTCTCCGCAAGGCCACCTCCCACTGCAAATCTGGGATTTTACTGTCCCGGTTCCCTTGCCTGTTAATAAAGGAACAAAAAGCACATTTGCCTCCTCAAGGGTGTTGTGAGACAAAGTTGGTGAGTGTTGAAAAGAAATCCAAACAGGAGGAGAAAGCTGGCTTTGTTGCCTTCGGACACAGACCACTGCAGACCTTGCTCAAAATTTGCTGTAAGATCTCTTGAATGAAAGCATGTTCTCCCCCCTTCCAAAAAAAATCCATCAAACATGTCCTGACTCGAAATGGCTGCCAGAGTAGTGAAAGGAGCTGCAGATTATGGATCCTCGGGGCTCTTGTGGCAGCAAAATGTTTGTCCCATGGATTTGGGCTGGCTCCAATGAATCCAAAAAGTGCTCAGAGCGCCTGTTTAACTCATCTCGCAGGAAAAGAAAAATAAAAAAGAGCTGGGCAAATGAGAAAAGAAACAATGGCGAAAAACCTTTTATATTAAAATAATAGTGATATTGAGACACTAGCCAGGAAAAAGGAAATCCAGAAGGTTGAAGGCTAAACTGCAGCCTGAATCTTAAACTGGATAGGAAAGGAAAGAAAATTAAATTCCATGGGTCAGACCTTGAAAACCAGGCTTGCAGCTTAAAAAAGGAAAGTGCCTTCCAGGGAGAAGAGCAACATCAAACCTCAGAATCTGCAGAGCTGGAGAGGACACCTTAAGGTACCCTGCAAAAAGATAAGGTGGTGTATGAACAATTTCTGATTCCGTATTTCTGCTATCCCTCTGCCTCACCCAGATCTACAAAAGCAAACAACATATTTGCATTTGTAAAACTTCTCTTGATACCAAAATGTAGATTTTGTGATCACAGCCTCTGAAAGAAAATAATGGGATTTTATAATGGGAATGGGTTTTTTTTTTTAAAGCTGTTCTAATCTAGATAAAATCTGGGATGGTAATATGACACAGAGAAAACACTGCAAGTGCTTGGATGTTCCCAGGTGCATGTTATATATCTAAAGAGACCTTTGGGTTTGCTTGCTTAACTGCTATCCTCAGAAAACAAAACTTTCAGGTTTGGGGGGTTTTTTTTACAATTATTTGTCCATTTTTAAATTTTCAGCTGCAAGGTCCTTATGCTTGCATTAATTTGAAACCGCATCCATCTTATTTCAAGCTGATCCATTTCAGTCTTGGCAGCATATCGATAGCAAACGGGAATGAAAAACCATGCAGCAAACACCACTGTAGCCACAAAATCAGGGACAGAGCAGAAAACCTGGGGTTGTCTCCTGCAGTCAGTCCCTGGGCTGCAGCTCGGTCTGTGTATGTATATTGTTTTATTTTAATTTTTTATAGCCAAGCAGTTATCACCATAATTGTAGTTGTAGTTTCAAGGATGCATTATCATACTAATGGATGATGAGCACTCAACAGTCACAAGAAACATTAATTAAAAAAGAAGTTTTCTTGTCCTAGCAGGGAGAATGTTCCCTAATCCCCATTATGGAAATTTGTTAAGCCAAGAGAATATTTCCTTTATCGTCTCAGCTCTTCAGAAAGCATTTGATGTCCTAAGCCAAAGCAACTACCCATCAGGAACTGAGGGACTCGCTTTGGTTCCCCATACCAGCTTTTTACTTATGTCTGTCATTTAATTTCCCCCCATAATATGGGGGAAAGTCTTAGCCAACATCTTCATTTTCATTCATTAGTGAAATCGTGGTAATAAGGCTAGTTTGCACTTAGCTGTCTGCAAGACACTTTGGAGAGGTGTCTGTCTCCCTGCTGTCTATATAGAGTCCTCTGTCCAAGAATGACCAGTCAGTAAAGTTTCCGACTATAAAAAGGGTCAGAGCACTACAGCACTGTTGTTGTCACTTAAAACTCTGCGAGGCATTACAATTATGTGTGGGAAGGGTGTAAAACTTGCCTTGATCATACTGGGGCTATCGGTGAGCTCTGCTCGTCATCTTCACCCCCGGCTTAGCAGTCGCTTTTCTCACTTGGTCTTGCTTTTTCTTCCTTAAATAAGAGGTCATTTAGTGCCGTGCCAGAAAGTGCTCCACACATCCACTATTACGCTGTCCTTGGCAGCTTTAATCTGCAGAGGTAAGCTGCATCCCTAAATAGTTTGAAAGGCAATAAAACAAGCACACAAAAAAATTACCACAGCTTCTCTGTTGGGGG